>JBBDGP010003316.1:0-182500 GCA_037952835.1 Lithobates septentrionalis | reverse complement strand
AATGTTTGAATTTAGCATGCTACAGGATGAGGGTGTAGTACACAGTACTGTCCAACATTGCCAATTCCTAAAGTTTTGGACAGTACTGTGTGTGTACTACACTCCTACCCTAAACTATGTACCACATTTCTTGGCAGTACTGTATACAAAACCTCCATCCTAAATCATTCCAATTCCTAAAATGCCAATTCTTAAAATTCTGGACGGTACTGTTTAGAGTGAGCGTGTAGTATACAGTACTATCCAGAATTTCAGGAATCGGCATGGTTTAGGATGTTAGTGTAGTATACAGTACTGTCCAGAATCATAGGCATTAGCACGGCTTAGGATGGAGGTTTAGTATCTAGTACTGTCCAGAATTTTAGTACAGTGGAACATTGGTTTACGAGTAACGCGGTTAACGAGCGTTTTGAAAGACGAGCAACTTTTTTTAAAAAAATCCTGACTGGGTTTGCGAGTGTTGTCTCGCAAAACGAGCAGGATTCAAGCCAATGGGGTGTTCAGTACCACATTTGGCCAGAGGTGCAGGGGTGCCGGTGACACTCAGAATGGTTCGGAGCCGTTCATAAATACTCGGAATCACCCAGGAATTACTCAGAAACACTCGGAAATACTCCGCTCCCGAGTGTTTCCGAGCCTTTCTGAGGGTTTCCGAGTTCAGCCGAGTTGTCCCCGAGTATTTCCGAGGCTCTCCGGTGCCCCCCCCTACCTCTGGTCACATGCGGTGTTGCATGCAATAGAAGTCAATGGGGAACAAATTATCTTTGTTTCCATTGAACTCTATGGGGAAACTCGCTTTGATATATGAGTGCTTTGGATTACAAGCATTCTCCTGGTACGGATTATGCTCGTAATCCAGGGTTCCACTGTACTCAACATGGTTTAGGGTGGGAGTGTATTTTTTTATAGGACAGAAGTGAAAAACCTCTACCAGGATTTTTCCATCAATTTGTGGAATGTCCAGGGGCGCTGGACCAACAGATCTCTACCAGGTCCATCACCCCCCCACACAAGCACGTGACCACACCCCGAGGCCGCAATAGGCCAGTTTCATATTGGCCTCGGGGCGCAGAGCACTGTGCCCAGAACCCTCCCACCCTGCGATACCAGCAAATCGGCATCGGTTTCTGGCTTTCCGGCCAATCAGAACAGGATGACCCAAACCCCGGGAAGAAGACCGGGCTAGGACAGATGCCGCAGCACAGAGCACCAGGGGAGCCATGACAGCTGAAGGGCTCCGCCGTAGGGTGAGTGTGGACCTGGAGGGACCCGCCTGCACCCCCCCCCCCCCAAATCCTCCAGCAGCAGCCACCACTGCTTGTAATGCTGCCAGCACATCTAAAGACTGATAAGCTGGCATACTATCAATTTATATCAGGGATATGCAATTAGCGGACCTCCAGCTGTTCCAAAACTACAAGTCCCATCGTGCCTCTGCCTCTGGGTGTCATGCTTGTGGCTGTCAGAGTCTTGCTATGCCTCATGGGAATTGTAGTTCTGCAACAGCTGGAGGTCCGCTAATTGCATATCCCTGATTTATGCCTTCAAATTTAGATAAGAATTTAGGTCGCTGTCTGACCACGTTGCTCAGCAAGCTCAGAACCAATCAAAACCAGACCAAGTGCTACATGCACTTGGTACCATAGGATATTTAATTGAGTTTTTTAAAGATTTGGTGATACTTCTTCTTTATAGCGCTAAAAAAGTAGATTTGGGCTTTGAGCAACACATAATTAAATCTATTTATTAGGGTAGGTATTTACACCCAAAATTTGAAAATGCATGGCTCCGCCCACACAGCTGCATCATCCATTCACAGGGATGACAACCGCAGAAGAGTGAAGCGTAGATCTCAATGAAACACAAGTGCGGTGACCTCATTGCAATTGTAGTCAATTGACACCTCCTCCGGCCCCATACCTCAATACAGACCTGCTCCTGGAGGAATAGCCTGCAGAACCCTGACATTGCACTCGCAATCCACTGATCATGGTTGCAATGTCTAACAGGCTCCATTGCAAAAAAAAAAAAGATTCTTGTGTTTAACTTGTTTATTACAGATCTTACAAGAGTAAAAAGATTGTATAGTTGAAGATAACAAATAAGCCATGTAGTAAAAAACAGTTGTTTGAATTTGAAATAACACCGGGTAGGTGACAAGGACGGTACTGATAAATGCACAACTCAACCAATAAAGTAAGACAAAGTAAAGAGGAGAGCATAGCTTTAGTTTAAGGGAGTCAAGGGGGAGAAGGCTATGTTGGTGGAAGGAAGGAGGGGGTAGGACAGGACCTGGTAGTCGGGAGGGGTAGAGGGCAGGACTGGCCAGAGAGGACAAGGGGGAGAAGGCTATGTTGGTGGAAAGAAGGAGGGGGTAGGACAGGACCTGGTAGTCGGGAGGGGTAGGGGGCGGGACTGGCCAGAGAGGACACTATGTGACAGCGTGTAGCAATAAGGCTATATGAGTATATAAAAGGTCAAGTAGACGATGGTCAAAGCCAATTGTAGGTAAAGGCAAGACCTATGACCCAATGTACCCTTGTTTCAACCACTGACAAGTACAGGGAATCAGGGAGATACCCCTAGCTGCTGGCTTCTTTTGTGGCCGTCACAAGAGCAGATCAATCCTTTGGAATCCCATTTGGTGTAAAATGTAAAAGTACCTCACTTGGTTTCCATAGGAAGTGAAAGAGGCTGCAAAGAATCCTAAAAACCCATCCATACTCTATAAGCAATAGGTCACAGACATTATGGCAAAATGTTCTGGGTATGAGCAACCACGAAAACATGTAGGTGGGCGACCTTGGATTTTTTTTAACCAATATGGTTGCATTTATACATTTTTTGCAAAAGGTGAACAATGCCTTTAACAAAAGTCTGGATCAAACAAAGCTGCAACACATGTGATCTGAAAAAAATGAGATTTAGAGTTCTCCATCGTCCATTATTACGTCCTTTTTCTCACTCCGAGTAACAGAAAAGCTGTATCAAATACTTACTGTAATTTTCCTTTCCCCCGTGCCCATTCCTGGCAGAACACATGTAGTAGTATCTCCCACCTACGTCCGCCCACAGGACCAGCGCAAAGCTATAAAGTGTTGACACCCACACAGCAGCCCCATTTCTTGTAAAAATACTAGTAACGATCTGGGTGGGTTTAGAATTCTGCCATGGATCATTGCATTGGAAGGAAAATTATCGTAAGTATTTGATACGATTTTCCATTTTCCTGGCTCCAACATGCCAGCATACTTGTGGTAGGCCAATACCTACCTACCAGGGTGGGAAGCTTAAATCCTATCTTCCTATCTTTTTATAAGAGACAAGAGAGTATCTGCTGTAGAGAGGACTACTGAGCCCATGTGTAGTACCAAAGATGCCATAAGTGGACCTGTTTGGCTGTCGATGTGTTGGCAGACACCTCTACATAAGGCGCCCATGATGGTCAGATGCTGCCAGTCAAATGTGCAGCAAGTACTCATGGTGGCTCCTGCCCAGCTAATATAACTTTAGGAACTGCAAGGCGAATGTGCAATGATGCCTTCTATCCTTGTTGGCTTCCAAGGAGCTAGGTATAGCTGTTCTGGCTACCTAAACGACTGTTGTTTGCAAGTGTGCTTTCTTCGATCTGGATGTATTGAGAGAGTATTTTAAGTCGATTGCAAATCAAAACCTAACTAAGCTTAAATCTACTCCCACCCCCATTCTAAGTCTATTGTATCTACCTTGTAAACGAAAAGATGTCTATACCTACCTAATTCTGAAGGGGCTCCAGTCCAGTTTCATGATATCTCCAGTGCCGGCTTCGGTGTAGCAGAGAGATCGCCGACAACGGCTGCAGAGCCTCGATGATGAAGTCATTTACTGTGGGACATCTGCTGTCCGCTATCCCTCCTCTCCTCCCTGGTCATGTGGCCGGACCAGAGTGAGTTCAGTGTAGGAAAATATAGGTGTTTTTCCTTTTACTGGGGAGATAAATTTGGTTTAGAATGGGGGGGGTGGGAATAGATTTAACCTTAGTTAGGTTTTGACTTGCCTTCCACATTAACCTAGGGATGGTCAAAGGCAATCCCACTGTGGGTTTAGACAAACAGCAAACAAACACCAGCAATGGTATTTTTTGTGAGTGTCAACACTTGACTATACTATAGCTTTGCACTGGTCTTGTGGGTGGAAGTACAGTGCCTTGAAAAAGTATTCATACCCCTTGAAATTATCCACATTTGGTCATGTTACAACCAAAAACGTAAATGTATTTTATTGGGATTTTATGTGATAGACCAACACAAAGTGGCACATAATTGTGAAGTGGAAGGAAAAGGATAAATGGTTTTCAATTTTTTTTGCAAATAAATATGTGAAAAGTGGGGGGTACATTTGTATGGTGCCCCCCGGAGTCAATACTTTGTAGAACCGCCTTTTGCTGCAATTAAAGCTGCAAGTCTTTTTGGGGATGTCTCTACCAGCTTTGCACATCTAAAGATTGAACTTTTGCCCATTCTTCTTTGCAAAATAGCTCAAGCTCTGTCAGATTGGATGGAGAGCGTCTGTGAACAGCAATTTTCAAGTCGTGCCACAGATTCTCAATTGGATTTAGGTCTGGACTGTGACTGGGCCATTCTAACACATGAATATGCTTTGATCTAAACCATTCCATTGTAGCTCTGGTTGTATGTTTCGGGTCGTTGTCCTGCTGGAAGGTGAACCTTCGCCCCAGTCTCAAGTCCTGCAGACTCTAACAGGTTTTCTTCTAAGATTGTCCTGTATTTGTCTCCATCCATCTTCCCATCAACTCTGACCAGCTTCCCTGTCCCTGCTGAAGAAAAGCATCCCCACACCATGATGCTGCCACCACCATGCTTCACGGTGGGGATGGTGTGTTCAGGGTTATGTGCAGTGTTAGTTTTCCGCCACACATAGCGTTTTGCTTTTAGGCCAAAAAGTTCAATTTTGGTCTCATCTGACCAGATCACCTTCTTCCACATGTTTGCTGTGTCCCCCACATGGCTTCTCACAAACTGCAAACAGGACTTCTTATGGTTGTCTTTCACCAATGTCTTTCTTCTTGTCACTCTTCCATAAAAGTCAGATTTGTGGAGAACACGACTAATAGTTGTCCTGTGGACAGATTCTCCCACCTGAGCTGTGGATCTCTGCAGCTCCTCCAGAGTTACCATGGACCTCTTGGCTGCTTCTCTGATGAATGCTCTCCTTGCCCGGCCGGTCAGTTTAGGTGGACGGCCATGTCTTGGTAGGTTTGCAGTTGTGCCATACTCTTTCCATTTTCGGATGATGGATTGAACAGAGCTCTGTGAGATGTTCAAAGCTTGGGAGATTTTTTTTATAACCTAACCCTGCTTTATACTTCTCCACAACTTTATCCCTGACCTGTCTGGTGTGTTCCTTGGCCTTCATGATGCTGTTTGTTCACTAAGGTTCTCTAACAAACCACACGGGCTTCACAGAACAGCTGTATTTACACTGAGATGAAATTACACACAGGTGGACTCTATTTACTAATTAGGTGACTTCTGAAGGCAATTGGTTCTACTAGATATTAGTTAGGGTTATCAGAGTAAAGGGGGGTGAATACAAATGTACCCCCCACACTTTTCACATATTTATTTGTAAAAAAATTTAAAAACTATTTATTATTTTCCTTCCACTTCACAATTATGTGCCACTTTGTTTTGGTCTATCACATAAAATCCCAATAAAATACATTTACGTTTTTTGGTTGTAACATGACAAAATGTGGAAAATTTCAAGGGGTATGAATACTTTTTCAAGGCACTGTAGGTGGGGATACTATCACATGTGTGCTGCCGTGTTGGCGCCAGGAAACTTCATTATGGCCCCTTGTTTTTACTTGCAACTCATAATCTATGGTGTGGCATTGTTAGTGAAAGTCTTTAAAATGTTATTGGCCTGTGATGAATGAAATGGTTTAAAGGTATCAAATGTATCAAATATTTTTAAGGCATACTTCCTAAGGCTTGCTGTTAAATTGCTTTGAATTTCCATTTGTTTGTGATATCCAGTGGATATGAATGTCGGGATGACAGCTCTGGTTATAAGCACATTTTTTTAAAGGAAAATAAGCCTTTTAAAAAAATATATTCTGGGAACGGGCCCCGCAGTGGTGCTATTTTTATGTTTGAATGTTTATATTCCGGTTCAAGTTATAGTTTTTCTTATCAGAAAGTGATTCATGTCAATGTATATTTTAGCATAGAAAACTTATAAAGAACACATTTGTAGGCTGCCAATCTGAACTGGGTAAAGCTTTTTATTTTATTTTTATTTTTTTTTATTACACATTATAAGTCATAAAAATCTCTCAACAAAGCTCCACCAACATTCACAGCCACAGCACATCTTATATAAAAGTTGCATTGTATTTTACGACTGTGTTTCTTACAAAGTAATTTTAATCCTGTAATATTAAGTTTGAAAGTAAATTATTTCATTTGCTAAAACAACAGATGTGTTGCACTTCTTGTTCAGCGCCGCATGCTACGCGTTAATGAAGATGAGATTCGAGGAAACAAATCGAGCTTGCAATAATGATGTATATTTAGGGGGAAAATGAAATAATACACAAATACACAGGGATTCATATACTGCCTATGAAGCCGACTGAGATGGAGACTGCTCCAAAAAACAAAGGGAAAATGTACTGTATGCTCTTACCACCTGAGACACCTGGGGCAATATTTATATTACCGCACTACCCAGACCAGATCTTTCCAACCTTTTTTTTACAATGGAGGAAGCCCTTATTTATTTTATTTCAGGTACTTATATAGCGCTTTTAATTTACACAGCGCTTTACATATACATTGTACAGTCACATCAGTCCCTACCCTCAAGGAGCTTACAATCTAAGGTCCCTAACTCACATTCATACATACTAGGGACAATTTAGCCAGGATCCAATTAACCTACCAGCATGTCTTTGGAGTGTGGGAGGAAACCGGAGTACCCGGAGGAAACCCACGCAGGCACGGGGAGAACATGCAAACTCCAGGCAGGTAGTGTCGTGGTTGGGATTCGAACCAGCGACCCTTCTTACTGCTAGGCGAGAGTGCTACCCACTACACCACTGTACCGCCAGTAAATAGTTTCAGGTCTTAGGCGACCCCCACTAAAATGATTGGACCTATAGATCATGGAACAGTCATGTGATCAGTAGTTTGTAGAAAGATTTCAGTAACAATAATAATGAAATACAACGGATAATAATAATGGGAAGAAAAGAAATAAAGAAAATGCAAATTGTAGAAACCCCTTACACTGGTGGTCAGTGTAAACGTGACCCCTTACTTTGGCAGTCAATGTAGAAGTAACCCCTTACTTTGGCAGTCACATAGGTTGGACTTGATGGACTTGTGTCTTTTTTCAAACTCACCTACTATGTAACTATGTGGAAGTGACCCCATACTTTGGCAGTCAATGTAGAAGTGACCCCATACTTTGGCAGTCAATGTAGAAGTGACCCCTTACTTTGGCAGTCACATAGGTTGGACTTGATGGACTTGTGTCTTTTTTCAACCTCACCTACTATGTAACTATGTAGAAGTGAGCCCATACTTTGGCAGTCAATGTGGAAGTGACCCCTTACTTTGGCAGTCAATGTAGAAGTGACCCCATACTTTGGCAGTCAATGTGGAAGTGACCCCTTACTTTGGCAGTCAATGTAGAAGTGACCCCATACTTTGGCAGTCAATGTGGAAGTGACCCCATACTTTGGCAGTCAATGTGGAAGTGACCCCTTACTTTGGCAGTCAATGTAGAAGTGACCCCATACTTTGGCAGTCAATGTGGAAGTGACCCCTTACTTTGGCAGTCAATGTAGAAGTGACCCCTTACTTTGGCAGTCAATGTAGAAGTGACCCCATACTTTGGCAGTCAATGTAGAAGTAACCCCTTACTTTGGCAGTCACATAGGTTGGACTTGATGGACTTGTGTCTTTTTTCAAACTCACCTACTATGTAACTATGTGGAAGTGACCCCATACTTTGGCAGTCAATGTAGAAGTGACCCCATACTTTGGCAGTCAATGTAGAAGTGACCCCTTACTTTGGCAGTCACATAGGTTGGACTTGATGGACTTGTGTCTTTTTTCAACCTCACCTACTATGTAACTATGTAGAAGTGACCCCATACTTTGGCAGTCAATGTGGAAGTGACCCCTTACTTTGGCAGTCAATGTAGAAGTGACCCCATACTTTGGCAGTCAATGTGGAAGTGACCCCATACTTTGGCAGTCAATGTGGAAGTGACCCCTTACTTTGGCAGTCAATGTAGAAGTGACCCCATACTTTGGCAGTCAATGTGGAAGTGACCCCTTACTTTGGCAGTCAATGTAGAAGTGACCCCATACTTTGGCAGTCAATGTAGAAGTGACCCCTTACTTTGATGCTCAAGGTAGAAGTGACCTATACTTTGGTGGTCACTGAAGAAGCAACCCCTTACTTTCATTGTCAATGAGAAGCGACCCCTTACTTTGGCAGTCAATGTAGAAGTGACCCCATACTTTGGCAGTCAATGTAGAAGTGACCCCTTACTTTGATGCTCAAGGTAGAAATGACCTATACTTTGGTGGTCACTGAAGAAGCAACCCCTTACTTTCATTGTCAATGAGAAGCGACCCCTTATTTTGGCAGTCAATGTAGAAGTGACTCCTTACTTTGGCAGTCACATAGGTTGGACTCGATGGACTTGTGTCTTTTTTCAACCTCACCTACTATGTAACTATGTAGAAGTGACCCCATACTTTGGCAGTCAATGTAGAAGTGACCCCATACTTTGGCAGTCAATGTGGAAGTGACCCCTTACTTTGGCAGTCAATGTAGAAGTGACCCCATACTTTGACAGTCAATGTAGAAGCGACCCCTTACTTTGGCAGTCAATGTAGAAGTGACCCCTTACTTTGATGCTCAAGGTAGAAGTGACCTATACTTTGGTGGTCACTGAAGAAGCAACCCCTTACTTTCATTGTCAATGAGAAGCGACCCCTTACTTTGGCAGTCAATGTAGAAGTGACCCCATACTTTGGCAGTCAATGTAGAAGTGACCCCTTACTTTGATGCTCAAGGTAGAAATGACCTATACTTTGGTGGTCACTGAAGAAGCAACCCCTTACTTTCATTGTCAATGAGAAGCGACCCCTTACTTTGGCAGTCAATGTAGAAGTGACTCCTTACTTTGGCAGTCACATAGGTTGGACTCGATGGACTTGTGTCTTTTTTCAACATCACCTACTATGTAACTATGTAGAAGTGACCCCATACTTTGGCAGTCAATGTAGAAGTGACCCCTTACTTTGGCAGTTAATGTAGAAGTGGCCCCTTACTTTGGCAGTCAATGTAGAAGAAACCCCATACTTTGGCAGTCAATGTAGAAGTGACCCCATACTTTGGCAGTCAATGTAGAAGTGACCCCTTACTTTGGCAGTCAATGTAGAAGTGACCCCATACTTTGGCAGTCAATGTAGAAGTGACCCCTTACTTTGGCAGTCAATGTAGAAGTGACCCCTTACTTTGGCAGTCAATGTAGAAGTGACCCCTTACTTTGGCAGTCAATGTAGAAGTGACCCCTTACTTTGGCAGTCAATGTAGAAGTGACCCCTTACTTTGGCAGTCAATGTAGAAGTGACCCCTTACTTTGGCAGTCAATGTAGAAGTGACCCCATACTTTGGCAGTCAATGTAGAAGAGACCCCATAATTTGGCAGTCAATGTAGAAGTGACCCCATACTTTGGCAGTCAATGTAGAAGTGACCCCTTACTTTGATGCTCAGTGTAGAAGTGACCTATACTTTGGTGGTCACTGAAGAAGCAACCCCTTACTTTCACAGTCAATGTAGAAATGACCCCCTACTTTGGCAGTCAGTGTAGAAGTGACCCCTTACATTTGTGGTCAATTATGAAGCAATCCCTTACTTTGGCAGTCAATGTAAAAGTGACCATTTACTTCGGTGGTCATTGAAGAAGCAACCCCTTATTTTGGCAATCAACGTAGAAGTGACCCCTTATTTTGGTGTTCAGTGTAGAAGTGACCCTATACTTGGATGGTCACTGAAGAAGCAACCCCTTACTTTGGCAGTCAGTGTAGAAGTAACCCCTACATTGGTGGTCAATCAAGAAGCAATTCCTTACTTTGGCAGTCAATGAAGAAGCAATCCCTTACTTTGGCAGTCAGTTTAGAAATTACCCCTTTCTATGGTGGTCAATGAAAATACAACCCCTTACTTTCGCAGTCACAGTAGAAATCACTCCCTACTATGGCAGTCAGTGTAAAAGTGACCACTTACTTTGGTGGTCATTGAAGAAGCAACCCCTTATTTTGGCAATTGATGTAGAAGTTACCCCTTACTTTGGTGCTCAGTGTAGAAGTGACCTATACTTTGGTAGTCACTGAAGAAGCAACCCCTTACTTTGGCCTTCAGTGTAGAAGTGACCCCATACATTGGCAGTCAATGAGAAAGCAATCCCTTACTTTGACAGTGAATGTAGAATTGACCCCTTACCTTGGGTTCTCCAGTGATGATACAACCCCTAACTTTCACAGTCAATGGAGCAGTG
Organism: Lithobates septentrionalis; assembly: GCA_037952835.1. Classification (NCBI taxonomy): domain Eukaryota; kingdom Metazoa; phylum Chordata; class Amphibia; order Anura; family Ranidae; genus Lithobates; species Lithobates septentrionalis. Next base: position 171,911 of record JBBDGP010003316.1, on the reverse strand, counting down.
ACCCCCTACCTTTGCAGTCAATGTAGAGGTGACTCCTTACTTTGGTTAGCTGGTGTAGATTTGACCCTAAACTTTGGTGGTCAGTGAAGAAGTGACCTCTTACTTTGGCAGTCAGTGTAGAAGGGACCTCTTACTTTGGTGGTCAGTGTAGAAGTAACCCCTTACTTTGTGGGTCAATGTAGGCCAGATATTAATATGTCACTGCTCTCCTCTCAATAAACCTCTAGCAACCTCTGGAGGAACCCAGGGGTTTCATGGAACCTGGTTTAAAATGGTTCCCCTAGACCAGCTGTGAAGCTGCATGGAGTTGCAGCCAGATTCCCACAGTTAGCATGGCAGCGCTTGGGCCCCAAAAATTTGGCAAAGTTTTGGCCTAGTTAAAGACAGTGCTGGACCCCTTTTAATAAATGTAAGCAGCTACAGTATTTGTAGCTGCTGACTGTTACATTTTGGGTTTTTTTGGGGGGGGGGACTAAAGATTTGCTTTAATTGAAAACAAAAATATATATATAGAGCGAGAGAGAGAGAGAGAGAGAGAGAGAGAGAGAGAGAGAGAAAAAATTCTAGTAAAATAAAAGGAGGAAAACTTTCTCAGTAGAGAAAAGATGTCCATCCTCTTAGGAAACTAGCAAAAATCGGAAGCATGCTGGGAGTGGGAGGGGTTATACCTGGCTGGCCAATTGATTTCCTGAAGGTGGGAGTATAACTCAATCACATCAGAATAAATACTGATCTTGTGTCCCTTAGGGATGAGAAAGCATGAAACACATTTGACATTTTGACATGAAAGTTGGGGGGGGGGGGGGTTGTCTTCGGACAATGTATTAAAAATTGCAGTTTTATTTTAAGGATATTTTAGGGTACCCTTTTCTAAGATACATAAACTCCTGCAGTACCAAGGGCTAAACATTGCAACGCATGTTATTACAGTCTCAGTTCACCAGATTGTGTGACAGAAAGTAAACAGTATAAATGGTTACAATGTGATGTGAAATTTTAATTAAGAGACATGACTTCAGCACTTCAGGATTTGTATTACGGGAAGGTCAGACAGGATCAAGTACCCATTGCAATTTGCATGACATACTGTAAGAAAGTAAACAGAGCAGACCTCTGTTTTATCAGTCACTGATACATGGACACTTATAGGGCACATCTGTGTTTGGATGAGCCCAAAAACAGAGCAATTTTTTCATACGACCGCACACACAAATGCCATCTGTTAAATGCTTCTTCTATGTCAAAGCCCAGACGAGTGACATTTGTCCTCCAGATATCCTGGCTGGAATACCAGATAACAGTTAATGCAAAGTACTGTGCAATGGGAAAATTCTAACACAGGAGAACCTCTAAGTTCCTATTCTATGGCCTTCAAGACTTTCTGTCTTGTAACACTTATATGCCCTGTACACACGGTCGGACTTTGTTTGGACATTCCGAGAACAAAATCCTAGGATTTTTTCCGACGGATGTTGGCTCAAACTTGTCTTGCATACACATGGTCACATAAAGTTGTCGGAAAATCCGATCGTTCTGAACGCGGTGACGTAAAACACGTACGTCGGGATTATAAACGGGGCAGTGGCCAATAGCTTTCATCTCTTTATTTATTCTGAGCATGCGTGGCACTTTGTCCGTCGGATTTGTGTACACACGATCGGAATTTCCGACAACGGATTTTGTTGTTGGAAAATTTTATAGCAAGCTCTTAAACTTTGTGTGTCGGAAAATCCGATGGAAAATGTGTAATGGAGCCTATACATGGTCGAAATTTCCGACAACAAGGTCCTATCACACATTTTCCGTCGGAAAATCCGATCGTGTGTACGGGGCATAACATAAACATCTAAAAAGTATCAAATGTAGAGAACATAAATACATATGTGGCACTTACCCCCCCCCCCCCCCCGGAGGAGTTTATGATGTATGGGTCCCCTGATTCCAGAGGACAGCGAACCCTTTTGGCAAAGCAACACCCTCTGACACACCAAGGCTGAAAAATGAAGATTTATTTGAGCTATACACCCAACGAGGCAACAATAATGAAAATAAAACTGCAATGGCAATAAACATGTAACATCCTCCTAGGTGGGTTGCTAGGATGTTAGGTAAATTTAGTTACTTTTGGCTCCTCTGTAATAATTGGAGCAGTTATTGAATTCTTTGGGCTGTTCTAGATCTCACAGGCTGCAGGTTTGATTGCTTACCCCTACATTCTGGAGGCTTCCAGAACATAGAAGCCTGGGAGAGTCAAATAGACAGCTTGAGTACATATTGAATCCCTGGGGAGGTGTGCCCAGTAAGTGGCTGGAGGGAACATAAATAGTCAGGGTCAGGAACAGCCCGGTTCTTGTCCTGCTGGAGAACTTCCCAGCCTCGGGGGCTGCTGCCCCTTGGAGGCAGTGTTGCTGGTTGCTGGAATCTGCTGATGTTCATTGAGGTCCCAGCTATAGCAGAGCTGGGGGGGGGGGGGGGGCTTTTCCTAATTACCGTTGGCGATAATAAAGCAGTTTCACCTAAGGTTTTGGTTGGGAGAACTCACTGAAGAATGCCTGGTGAAAGCTGGAGGGTGTGTAGCTGCCTGGGACATTTTGAGTACTGACCTGGGCTCAGGGTCCTAGTGATTGGGTGCTGTTGTACTTTTGGGGTGCCAGTCGTAGCTCTCTCTGAGACAGGGGATTCCTACAGGGTCTCATTTCTGGCCTTCTCGTTTCTGGCTGTTCAAAGATGATTCACCTGGTGAAGTGTGTCCTCCTGTTACAAGTCAGCATTTTCTGGAGTATACCATACCACCCCAACCCCTCTCCTGTTACAGGTTCTACATGCACTAAATCATAAAAAGACATCCCCCAGACTGTATAATGGAGTAAATGGACAGTTGCCTGTTTGATTGGTGGCCCCTGCACAGTTTAGGGAAGAACCTAACTAAAACCAGAGGCTCCTATGGTGGTAGCGCTACAAACAGTAACAAAATAAAACACATTTGTACGTTACAGCAAAGACAATGTGGGGACCAAGGCAGTAATTTATGTGTGTCCCTGCGCAGCTTACAGGACTTGAAGGATCAGCTAGTGACGACTTGGTGCCAGATACCACAGCTTAGCTTCAGAGGTCTGGTGGAGTCCATGGCTTGACTGGTCAGGACTGTTTTGGTGGTAAAAGGGGGACCCACTCAATATTAGCTGGGTGCTCATAAAGTTATGGCTCACCAGTGTATATAATATATACCCAGATATACAGAAGAGATATCCAAATCATTTTTTTTTATATGACCACCCTTTGGCTTCTAAACAGCATCAGTTCTTCTTCTCGTAGGCTGCCTCAAATCCTTCTGTCTCTTCATGTCATCCCAGGCAGACTCCATGATGTTGAGATCAGGGCTCTGTGGGGGCCAAACCATCACGTCCAGGACTCCTTGTTCTTCTTTATAGTGAAGATAGTTCTTAATGACTGCAAAATAAATTTTAGGCCAATCACACGCCTCACTGATGGTCTCCCTGATGGAGAAGTATCTGCCTGTATTTGTCAGCATTGAGGACACGATCGATCTTGACCAAATCTCCAACTCCATTTGCAGAAATGCATCCCTAAACTTGCATGGAACCTCTACCATGTTTCACAGATGGCTGCATTACTGTACCGCTCTCCATTCCTTCCCCCAACAAACTGCCTCCTGCTACAGACAAATATTTCACATTTTGACTCATCAGACCATCTGCTACCAAATTTCTGCCCCCCAGTTCCTATGTCTTCCTGCATAGGACATGGAAACAAGGCTAATGCCGCGTACACACGGTCGGACTTTCCGGCATACTTGGTCCGGCACACTTTCCGACGGACTTTGTCCGCCAGGTGCGCCGGACTTTAAAACGGACGGACTTGCCCACACACGCCGGGACTTTCCGGCGGGCTAAGTCCGCCCGTCTTTCCGACGGACTTTCGCCGGAGTTCCGGCGGACTTTCAGAATGAACGGACTTGCCCACACACGGCCAAGTCCGTTCATTTTGAACATGACTCAGGTGCGACGGGACTAGCAAAGGATGTCAATCTTGCCGCTTTTATCGGCGAGATTGACACCTTGCGAGCCCCGTTGCGGGGCATACCAGGCCCTTAGGTCTGGTATGGATTATAAAGGGAACCCCGCTACGCCGAAAAAACGGCGTGGGGTCCCCCTAAAATCCATATCAGACCCCGATCCGAGCACGCAGCCTGGCCGGTCAGGAAAGGGGGTGGGGACGAGCGAGCGCCCCCCCCCCCCCTCCTGAACCGTACCAGGCCGCATGCCCTCAACATGGGGGGGTGCTTTGGGGGAGGGGGCGCCTTACGGTGCCCCCCCACCACAAAGCACCTTGTCCCCATGTTGATGAGGACAAGGGCCTCTTCCCGACAACCCTGGCCGTTGGTTGTCGGGGTCTGCGGGCGGGGGGCTTATCGGAATCCGGGAGCCCCCTTTAATAAGGGGGCCCCCAGATCCCGGCCCCCCACCCTGTGTGAATGAGTATGGGGTACATGGTACCCCTACCCATTCACCTAGGTAAAGTGTCAATAATAAAACACAACACAGGGTTTTAAAGTAATTTATTAAACAGCTCCAGGGGGGGGGGGGAATCTTCCTCCGGCTTCGGGGGTCTCCTTCCGTCTTCGGGGGTCCCTCCGGTTCATCTTCTCCCGGCGTCCGGTTGGTTCTTCTCCGCTCTCCGGCCTCTTCTCCCGGTGTCCCAGGTCTTCGGCCGGTCCCTCCACTGTCTTCATGTAGCTCTATTGCCAGCGGAGGTCCGGACTTCTGGGCTTCTTGTCTTCTTGTCTTCTCTTCCCCAGATGTTGACACGACGCTCTCTCCTGCTGGACTGGTCTCCGAGGGCTGCGTTGTGACTTATATAGGCGGAGACCCCGCCCCCTTTTGATGTCACAGTCCCTGGGCATGCTGGGACTGTGATGTTTTAGGGGGCGTGGTCGACCACGCCCCCTAAAACGTCACAGTCCCAGCATGCCCAGGGACTGTGACATCAAAAGGGGGCGGGGTCTCCGCCTATATAAGTCACAACGCAGCCCTCGGAGACCAGTCCAGCAGGAGAGAGCGTCGTGTCAACATCTGGGGAAGAGAAGACAAGAAGACAAGAAGCCCAGAAGTCCGGACCTCCGCTGGCAATAGAGCTACATGAAGACAGTGGAGGGACCGGCCGAAGACCTGGGACACCGGGAGAAGAGGCCGGAGAGCGGAGAAGAACCAACCGGACGCCGGGAGAAGATGAACCGGAGGGACCCCCGAAGCCGGAAGGAGACCCCCGAAGCCGGAGGAAGATTCCCCCCCCCCCCCCCCCCGGAGCTGTTTAATAAATTATTTTAAAACCCTGTGTTGTGTTTTATTATTGACACTTTACCTAGGTGAATGGGTAGGGGTACCATGTACCCCATACTCATTCACACAGGGTGGGGGGCCGGGATCTGGGGGCCCCCTTATTAAAGGGGGCTCCCGGATTCCGATAAGCCCCCCGCCCGCAGACCCCGACAACCAACGGCCAGGGTTGTCGGGAAGAGGCCCTTGTCCTCATCAACATGGGGACAAGGTGCTTTGTGGTGGGGGGGCACCGTAAGGCGCCCCCTCCCCAAAAGCACCCCCCCCATGTTGAGGGCATGCGGCCTGGTACGGTTCAGGAGGGGGGGGCGCTCGCTCGTCCCCACCCCCTTTCCTGACCGGCCAGGCTGCGTGCTCGGATCGGGGTCTGATATGGATCATAGGGGGACCCCACGCCGTTTTTTCGGCGTAGCGGGGTTCCCTTTATAATCCATACCAGACCTAAGGGCCTGGTATGCCCCGCGCTCGCCGCAATAGGAAGATTTGTTTTTCCTATTGCAGCGAGCGCGAGATGCAATACCCTGCCCTCGTGTCGTATTTGGTCTGTCGGACCAGCCTACACACGAGCGGGCTTTCCGTCGGACCAGCACACACACGAGCGGACTTTCCGCCCGAAACTGAGTCCGACGGAAAGATTTGAAACTTTCTTCAAATCTAGGTCCGGCGGGCTTTTGGGAAGAAGTCCGCCGGAAAAGTCCGCCGCCGCCCACACACGGGCGGATTGTCCGGCACACTCTGGTCCGCCGGACCAAGTATGCCGGAAAGTCCGACCGTGTGTACGCAGCATAAGCAACTCAACTATGCAGATCAGGATCAATGGTGCCCCCAATGCTGAGAAATACAGTACTACTTCATACTGCCATGCCAATAGGGAGGCGTGTGATTGGCCCCAAATGTATTCCGCAGCAGGTCAACGACCACAAACACACAGCCAATGTCATTAAGAACTATCTTCAGTGTAAAGAAAACAAGGAGTCCTGGAAGCGATGGCTTGGTGCGCAAGCGTACCTAGAAGAAGGCAAAGGGGTCCACACCAAATATTGATTGGATTTGGATTTCTCTTCATTTACTTTTCATTTTGTTAATTGATAAAAAATAAACTATTAACACTTCGATATGTCTTCAAGAGGCGCATTTGACTCCTGAACACATCGATCATCTCAAGAAGCCTTCGCTGCAGTGGGCGGGCCATTCCTGTCATTCCTCTTATTCTAGGGGGGTATCAGTATTAGTGCACTGCTCGGCCTCATGGGAGTGTGTGAAGGTTCAGGCAGACCCCCCATGGGAGGTATGTCTTTATCTGGGCACAGCTACATGCACTCCCAACCCCCCTTCTGCTAACACTTCAATTTCTGAAAGCATTCTGCATTTACAGCATTAACATCGCACATGTCTAAGACTTTTGCACAGTTTATATACTATATATATATATATATATACACAGTGGATATAAAAAGTCTACAAACCCCTGTTAAAATGTCAGGTTTCTGTGATGTAAAAAAATAAGACAAATATTAATCATTTCAGAACTTTTTCCACCTTTAATGTGACCTATAAACTGTACAACTCAGTTGAACGTCAAACTGAAATCTTTTAGGTGGGGAAAATAAAAAACGAAAATAATATGGTTGCAGAAGTGTGCACACCCTTAAACTAATACTTTTGTTGAAGCCTCTTTTGATTTTATTACAGCACTCAGTATTTTTGGGTATGAGTCTATCAGCATGGAACATCCTGACTTGGCAACATTTGCCCCACTCTTCTTCTTAAAAACACTTCAAATCTGTCAGATTGCGAGGACGTCTCCTGTGCACAGCCCTCTTCAGATCACCCCACAGATTTTCAATGGGATTCAGGTCTGGGCTCTGGCTGGGCCATTCCAAAACGTTAATCTTCTTCTGGTGAAGCCACTCCTTTGTTGATTTGGATTTATGCTTTGGGTTGTTTTCATGCTGAAAGATGAAGTTCCTCTTCATGTTCAGCTTTCTAGCAGAAGCCTGAAGGTTTTGTGCCAATATTGACTGGTATTTGGAACTGTTCATAATTCCCTCTACGTTGACTAAGACCCCTGTTCCAGCTAAAGAAAAACGAGCCCCAAAGCATGATACTGCCACCACCATGCTTCACGGTGGGTATGGTGTTTTTTTGGTGATGTGCAGTGTTGTTTTTGTGCCAAACATATCTTTTTTAATTATGGCCAAAAAGTTCAACCTTGGTTTCATCAGACCATAACAAATTTTCCCGCATGCTTTTGGGAGACTTCAGATGTGTTTTTGCAAAATTTAGCCGGACTTGGATGTTTTTATTGGTAAGAAAGGGCTTCTGTCTTGTCACTCTACCCCATAGCCCAGACATATGAAGAATACGGGAGATTGTTGTCACATGTACCACGCAGGCAGTACTTGGCAGATATTCCTGCAGCTCCTTTAATGTTGCTGTAGGCCTCTTGGCAGCCTCCCTGACCAATTTTCTTCTCGTCTTTTCATCAATTTTGGAGGGACGTCCAGTTCTTGGTAATGTCACTGTTATGCCATATTTTCTCCATTTGATGATGACTGTCTTCACTGTGTCCCATGGTATATCTAATGCCTTGGAGATTCTTTTGTACCCTTCTCCTGACTGATACCTTTTAACAATGAGATCCCTCTGATGTTTTGGGAGCTCTCTGCGGACCATGGCTTTTGCTGTAGGATGCGACTAAGAAAATGTCAGGAAAGACCTACTAGAACAGCTGAACTTTATTTTGGGGTTAATCAGAGATGATTATCTCTGACATGAGTTTGAATGTGATTGCTTAACTCTGTGCACAGCTACATCCACAGTTATAAGAGGGTGTGCACACTTATGCAACCCCATTATTTAATTTTTTTATTTTTACTCCCCCCCCCCCAAATATATTTTGGTTTGTTTTTCAACTGAGCTGTACAGTTTATAAGTCACAATAAAGGTCGAAAAAGTTCTGAAATGATTTATCTTTGTCTTGTTTTTTTACATCACAGAAACCTGACATTTTAACAGGGGTGTGTAGACTTTTTATATCCACTGTGTGTGTGTGTGTGTGTATATATATATATATATATATATATATATATATATATATATAAATATATATATATATATATATGATAATTCTCAGTGGTATTTTTTCTGCTGTCACTCTTCTATGTTTCTATTAAATAAATGAATGAATTTACAAGCATTTTAATTTGGCGGTATACAGACCAGGATTGCATAAAGATTGCATATGCAATACATATAATAAAGTATGTCCCTTTAGGTTTATATACACTTTATATATTTAGAAAAACAAAACACAGTAATGCAGGGGTCCAATGTCAGACCTCTTATAAAATTATTAAGCATCAGCTATTAACATTATCATCCGGTTCATAACAAAATAAATAATCTGTCCTGGAAGGTTGAGAGGGTCAAACCCTTGACTTACCGTGGGAACTCTCTGGCTGCAGGAAGAAGACGTAAACAGACTTCAATAGCTCCTTACATGACCCATCCATAACATTTTCAGGCTAACAGCTGAGTCTGGAGTTCAATGTCAGGAAATTTGAGAACATGTGCCTGGGACACACTCACCGTATAATTATAGAGCGTGTGCTAATGAATCCGCAAACTAAAATAATTCCCAACCCCCGGGACCCAGGAAACAAAACACAGCCGAGTTTTTAAACAGTGTTTATCTGTACAAGAATAAAATTACAATTTGATAGAAAACTGAAACCTCCCCTATTCATCCCTGCGCCCTCCCCTATTCATCACCGCCCCCTCCCCTATCCATCACCGCCCCCTCCCCTATCCATCACCGCCCCCTCCCCTATCCATCGTAGCCTCCTCCCCTATCTATCGCAGCCACCCCCTATGCATCACCGCCCCCTCCCCTATCCATCACCGCCCCCTCCCCTATCCATCACCGCCACCCCCTATCCATCACCGCCCCCTCCCCTATCCATCACCGCCACCCCCTATCCATCACCGCCCCTTCCCCTATCCATCGCAGCCACCCCCTATGCATCACCGCCCCCTCCCCTATCGATCACCGCCATCCCCTATCCATCACCGCCCCCTCCCCTATCCATCACCACCACCCCCTATCCATCATCGCCCCCTCCCCTATCCATCGCAGCCTCCTCCCCTATCCATCGCAGCCACCCCCTATGCATCACCGCCCCCACCCCTATCCATCACCGCCCCCTCCCCTATCCATCGCCACCGCCACACCCTATCCATCACCGCCCCCTCCCCTATCCATCGCCACCGCCACACCCTATCCATCACCGCCCCCTCCCCTATCCATCACCGCCACCTCCTATCCATCACTGCCCCCTCCCCTATCCATCACCGCCCCCTCCCCTATCCAGAGCACTGCACTACGAGCCCACCCAGGTGTGTGAGAATAGCTAATTAATATTCCCTATTCTTACACTGAATCGCCTCTCTGCCAATCAGGAAGCATGGGTCTGAGACACGTTTCCCGATTGCACCCGAAATGAGAAGCGTTCTGATTGGTCGCCGAGGAGGAGGGAGGAGACGGAAGCCGCCGAGCAGGGGAAGGAGAAGCTGCTCGTGATGCCCGTGGAGGAGAGCTGGGCGAGCCGCCCGTGATTGCCCGCCATGGACGGGGTAAGAGTACCGGCCCACCGACCAACCAACCCGACCCGACGGAGGTGACAGTTGTGGGTTCAGGTGCACCGTTTGCCGCCCCCCCCAAAAAAATTACCACCAGCCGCCACTGGTACCTACCGTACCCCTTCACAGAGTATAAGGTACCTTGGGTGGAAAATCCAGACACTATCATCAGATCTAAGCCTAAGGGAGTGAGAAAAAGGATAAGTTATTTTCATCAGAACAAGGCAAACGCCGCTCCAGGTGAATGGATCCAGGTTGATGAATTACCGTAAAAGGGCGGGATTCCTCTTGCGGGTATATATGGGAACAGAAGTGACTGTACACCGAGATATCAAAAGTCCATTTATTGCATATCCCAATAGAATTGCATGGCATCCACCAAATATTAAAAAAAATAAACAAGTAAAAAAAGGTTTGATCTAGGTCAGTGCCAACGTTAGTGTTTGAGTTAAGGTCAGGGCCAAAGGTCAAGGTCAAAGGTCATTGCCAATTTTTGGACAGGATTTTTTTTTTTTTAATTAGTGTCAGTGTGTTTTAGGTAGGATTAAAAGAAAAAAAAGCAAAATGTGCACTATTGATTCTGGGCTGTATTACGGGTACAAACAACAACTAACATACACATATGTGGTATCGCTGCAATCGTCAGGAACAGGCGAAATTCATTTTTGCTTGATCTTTGGTGGTAGGTTATGGCAGTAGCAAGAAATATACAGTTATATTTAAAAAATATTTTTTTTTTGTTTTTTTGTTTTTTTACTATTTTGGGCCAGGAGATATCCATTACCATTTACCACCAAATGAAATCCCAATTTGTCCTGAAAAAAAAACACGGTATAATCCACCTGGATGCACAAAGTAGTTGTGATGATATGTACGGTTTTACTAACACATGTCAAAATGACAAAATTGGGCTTAGGCATTTAGATTTGTTTTACCCTTAAGCGTGAAGGGGCTTAAGGACGCCAGCGGCCACCCACCCTTCAACAACCAGCTATTCTGATTTCTGAATATACAAAAGGAATGCCGAAGATGTGAAACGAATTTCCGAAATTCCGAATCGGTCCAATATTGCGTCAATAGACCAATTCGTTTTCGGAATTTCAGAATTTGTTTTCTATTTTTAGCATTGTTTATTCCAAACAGCATTCTCTTTTTTTTTTTTTTTAAACATTGTGGGGTCCCCCCCAATCCATACCAGGCCCTTCAGATCTGGTATAGATTTTAAGGGGAACCCCATGCCAAAAGGTAAAAAACAATTGTGTGTGCCCCCCCCCCCCCCCCCAAATTCATACCAGACCCTTATCCGAGCAGGCAGGCTGTTCAGGCCTCCTGCTGTACTGGTCTTCCCATGCTAAACAGGGTGTCTCCTGTGCAGCCTATTGCATTAGGGTGTGCACCCCAAAGCTCAAACACACATGCATGTGTGTGTGTGTGTGGGTACATATACAGTGGCTTGCGAAAGTATTCGGTTTTATACAGTTCAACTACAGATCCTTTGACAATTCTTTTGCTTTCCCCATGACTCAGAATCCAAAAACCTCAGGGCAGCACTGGATGAAAGATGCAAGGGTCTGCCAGGAGTCCAGAAACTCATTGACCTTTTATACACACACACTAATTACAAGCAAACAGAGGATGGTTACCATTAATAGCCATTCAAACCCCTTTGTGTCAACTTGTGTGCATGTTATCAGGCCACAATCACCAGGGTATGTAAACTTTTGATCAGGGACATTTGGGTAGTTTCTGCTGTGATTATGATTTAAAAAGAGTAAACACAGTTGATTGATAATAAATGGCTTCATCCAAACACTAACCATGAGGGAAAGAAAAGTTTTTGTGTTATCATTCATATTCTCTGAAAAATGGCCAAGAAATCATAAATTCTGGCAGGGTATGTAAACTCACAAAACTACATACATACATATATATATGTAAAATGCAAAAGTATTCGGCCCCCTTGAACTTTTCAACCTTTTGCCACATTTCAGGCTTCAAACATAAAGATATAAAATTTTAATTTTTTGTGAAGAATCACCAACAAGTGGGACACAATTGTGAAGTGGAACGAAATCTATTGGATATTTTAAACTTTTTTAGCAAATAAAAAACTGAAAAGTGGTGCGTGCAAAATTATTCGGCCCCTTTACTTTCAGAGCAGCAAACTCACTCCAGAAGTTCAGCGAGGATCTCTGAATGATCCAATGTTGTCCTAAATGACTGATGGTGATAAATAGAATCCACCTGTGTGTAATCAAGTCTCTGTATAAATGCACCTGCTCTGTGATAGTCTTAGGGTTCTGTTGAAAGCGCAGAGAGCATCATGAAGACCAAGGAACACACCAGGCAGGTCCGTAATACTGTTGTGGAGAAGTTTAAAGCCGGATTTGGATACAAAAAGATTTCCCAAGCTTTAAACATCCCAAGGAGCACTGTGCAAGCGATCATTTTGAAATGGAAGGAGTATCAGACCACTGCAAATCTACCAAGACCTGGCTGTCCCTCTAAACTTTCAGCTCAGACAAGGAGAAGACTGATCAGAGATGCAGCCAAGAGGCCCATGATCACTCTGGATGAACTGCAGAGAACTACAGCTGAGGTGGGAGAGTCTGTCCATAGGACAACAATCAGTCGTACACTGCACAAATCTGCCCTTTATGGAAGAGTGGCAAGAAGAAAGCCATTTCTCAAAGATATCCATAAAAAGTCTCGTCTAAAGTTTGCCACAAGCCACCTGGGAGACACACCAAACATGTGGAAGAAGGTGCTCTGGTCCAATGAAACCAAAATCCAACTTTTTGGCCACAATGCAAAACGATATGTTTGGCGTAAAAGCAACACAGCTCATCACACTCAACACACCATCCCCACTGTGAAACATGGTGGTGGCAGCATCATGGTTTGGGCCTGCTTTTCTTCAGCAGGGACAGGGAAGATGGTTAAAATTGAGGGGAAGATGGATGCAGCCAAATACAGGACCATTCTGGATGAAAACCTGTTGGAGTCTGCAAAAGACCTGAAACTGGGACGGAGATTTATCTTCCAACAAGACAATGATCCCAAACATACAGCAAAATCTACAAAGGAATGGTTCACAAATAAACGTATCCAGGTGTTAGAATGGCCAAGTCAAAGTCCAGACCTGAATCCAATCGAGAATCTGTGGAAAGAGCTGAAAACTGCTGTTCACAAACGCTCTCCATCCAACCTCACTGAGCTCGAGCTGTTTTGCAAGGAAGAATGGGCAAGAATTTCAGTCTCTCGATGTGCAAAACTGATAGAGACATACCCCAAGCGACTTGCAGCTGTAATCGCAGCAAAAGGTGGTTCTACAAAGTATTAACGCAAGGGGGCCGAATAATTTTGCACGCCCCACTTTTCATTTTTTTATTAGTTAAAAAAGTTTCAAAAATCCAAAAGATTTCGTTCCACTTCACAATTGTGTCCCACTTGTTGGTGATTCTTCACAAAAAATAAACATTTTATATCTTTATGTTTGAAGCCTGAAATGTGGCAAAAGGTTGAAAAGTTCAAGGGGGCCGAATACTTTCGCAAGCCACTGTACTGTATATGGCCCCGGCACAGTGAAAGAGAAGTGCCTAAGCACAGAGCCGGTAAGAGGGAGATCTTTCCCATCTCCCTGCCTGCACACACAGCAATAATGCTAATGCATACTGGGTAATTAGGGTGTGCCCAGGCACACCCTGCACACCCCGCACACACACCTATGCTCCTGGATGAGACTGAAGGGTGGTGAAGATCCCTCTCTAGGGGCCCTTTCACACGCACGTGTCCATGTACGGGCTCTGCTTTGCTCAGCGGGGGAATTGCTCCGTCGATCCCTGCTAAGCAGGCAGATGACAGGTCTGTCTGTGCACACTGTGCAGGGACCGACCTGTCAGAGCGCCGCTCTCCTCTATGTGGGATCGGATGAAGACGGACCGTAGAGTCCGTTTTCATCCGATCCGCCAGACGGAAGAAAAAATAGGGTTTCCATCCGTCACACTTTAGCGGATTGGAGCGGGTCGGATGTCAGCGGACATGTCACCAGTTGCATCCGTCGCTCCATAGACCTGTATGGAGCGTCTGTTCAGGTCCGCCTAAAGAAACTGACCTGAACGGTCCGCCCGTGTGAAAGAGGCCTTAAGCATCTTCTCTTTCCTTTCTCAGCTCCAGCCTTTCAATGGCACCAACGGTGAGGCATAGGTCCTGCCATTGGCACCAATGATGGGGCACTATTCCTCCCACTGACACCAAAGATGGGACACTATTCCTCCCACTGACACCAAAGATGGGACACTATTCCTCCCACTGACACCAAATATGGGGCACTATTCCTCCCACTGACACCAAAGATGGGGCACTATTCCTGCCACTGACACCAAAGATGGGGCACTATTCCTGCCACTGACACCAAAGATGGGGCACTATTCCTCCCACTGACACCAAAGATTGGGCACTATTCCTCCCACTGACACTAACAATGGGGCACTATTTCTTCCACCGATACCAATCATGGGGTACTAGTCCTCCTACTAATAAGGGTACTCCTCCTATTGACCACCAACCCTTAGGCCATATTTATTCTCACTGATGCCAGGCCCGGGATATTTCCTACCACTATCCGGCCCCCCTAAAGTCTGAAGGACACTAAACTGGCCCTTTGTTTGAAAACTTTTAAAGCGTTCATGAGATTTTGGTGATTGGATTTAGGTATAACCCTCACGTCTATTGTAAACCCTCTTCTAAAAAAGAGTCAGCTTCGATTTGCAATAGTTGTGGCCTAATTCTGTGGGTACCTGACACCATAAATCACCCTCAATAAATTCTGCATGCTTTCCTATCACTACCAAAGGCGATCTGTGAGCCCAGCGTGGAAATCGGCCCTGTGCTCTGCGGTAGACCACAGACATGTCTTCATCTGGGTCCTAAGCTCCTAAACACTGAAATACACTGTGTACTTTTCCTGTACGTGAGGCTGACACCGCGTCCAAACCACAAGTCCTTAATGCGGAATTCTCCAGGCGTATATTTCCAGTGATGGAGGCTCTTGTTACTCTGGCCCCAGAGATACCGAGAGATGAGCCAATGAAGAAGGTATGCCGCGTCCATCAGCGGATCCGTCTCTATTATCACAGGAAGAAATGTCAGGAGAATGGAGAGGATTACTTTTCTTTTTAAACACACCAGAGAAGTCCATGTTCCACATCACAGCAATAATGGAAACCCTTTCATCAGGACCACTGAAGTCTATAGACACCCACAGCAAACTTGGAGCATTGGTAGCTCTTGTTTAACTTGACAGGAACTCTAGGACGTATTTTTTAGACTTTTTTTTACCTATAAGGCTATTTATACACAGTTTTAATAATAATTTAAAAAAAACACTTCTCATATTTTTATTGTAAGCTAACATTAATGCAAAAAAAAAAATAATACATATATATATATATATACACACACACACATACATATATATATATATATATATATATATATATATATATATATATATATATATATATATATATATATGTGTGTGTGTATACAGTGCATTGAAAAAGTATTCCTTGAGATTTTCCACATTTTGTCCTGTTACAACCAAAAACGTAATTGTATTTTATTGGGATTTTATCTAATAGACCAACACAAAGTGGCACATAATTGTGAAGTGGAAGGAAAATGATAAATGGTTTTCAACATTTTTTACAAATAAATATCTGAAAAGTGTGGCGGGCATTTGTTTTCAGCCCCCTTTACTCTGATACCCCTAACTAAAATCTAGTGGAACCAATTGCCTTCAGAAGTCACCAAATTCGTAAACAGAGTCCACCTGTGTGTAATTTAATCTCAGTATAAATACAGCTGTTCTGTGAAGCCCTCAGAGATTTGTTTGAGAACTATAGTGAACAAACAGCGTCATGAAGGACAAGGAACACACCAGACAGGTCAGGGATAAAGTTGTGGAGAAGTATAAAGCAGGGTTAGGTTATAAAAAAAATATCCGAAGCATTGAACATCTCACAGAGCTCTGTTCAATCCATCATCCGAAAATGGAAAGAGTATGGCACAACTGCAAACCTACCAAGACATGGCCGTCCACCTAAACTGACCGGCCGGGCAAGGAGAGCATTCATCAGAGAAGAGCCAAGAGGTCCATGGTAACTCTGGAGGAGCTGCAGAGATCCACAGCTCAGGTGGGAGAATCTGTCCACAGGACAACTATTAGTCGTGTTCTCCACAAATCTGCCCTTTATGGAAGAGTGACAAGAAGAAAGACATTGGTGAAAGAAAGTCATAAGAAGTCCTGTTTGTAGTTTGTGAGAAGCCATGTGGAGGACACAGCAAACATGTGGAAGAAGAAGGTGATCTGGTCAGATGAGACCAAAATTTAATGTGTTTTTTGGTCTAAAAGCAAAATGCTATGTGTGGCAGAAAACTAACACTGCATATCACCCTGAACACACCATCTCCACCGTGAAACATGGTGGTGGCAGCATCATGTTGTGGGGATGTTTTTCTTCAGCAGGGACAGGGAAGCTGGTCAGAGTTGACAAGAAGATGGATGGAGCCAAATACAGGGCAATCTTAGAAGAAAACCTGTTAGAGTCTGCAAAAGACTTGAGACTGGGGCGGAGGTTCACCTTCCAGCAGGACAACGACCCGAAACATACAGCCAGAGCTACAATGGAATGGTTTAGATCAAAGCATATTCATATGTTAGAATGGCCCAGTCACAGTCCAGACCTAAATCCAATTGAGAATCTGTGGCAAGACTTGAAAATTGCTGTTCACAGACGCTCTCCATCCAATCTGACAGAGCTTGAGATATCTTGCAAAGAAGAAGAATGGGCAAAAATGTCCCTCTCTAGATGTGCAAAGCTGGTAGAGACATCCCCAAAAAGACTTGCAACACACACTTTTCACATTTATTTGTAAAACATTTTGAAAACCATTTATCATTTTCCTTCCACTTCACAATTATGTGCCACTTTGTGTTGGTCTATCATATAAAATCCCAATAAAACACATTTACATTTTTGGTTGTAACATGACAAAATGTGGAAAATTTCAAGGGGTCTAAATACTTTTTCAAGGCTCTGTGTGTGTATATATATATGTAGCACTAACTCTCGGTGGAGCTGCTGGTTTAAGCGGGTCTGTTACCTTCACTCTGCTTCCCTCTGTTTCACGGGCACCGGGTCTAGGGGTTCCGTTGAGTTTACCTCCGGACGACACACGCACCAACACTGGAGTACGTTTTCAATGCTTTATTAAACAAATGACTTAGGAAGTAGCAGGAAAGAGGTAGAAAGGAAACTCACAGGAGAAACTCAAATATTCTCTGAAAGGGTTCTCTTGGCAAAAGGTCCTGGTATAATTCAAATACTATTTGAAATGCGCTCCCCTCGTGGGACACACTCCTTGCTCGTCTGGATAGGCCTCTCTCACCGGTCTAGCAACCAGCACGCAGCACGAATCAAAGTCTCTGCCACAGACTTGTTTGGGGATAAAATCCGTACGATCCTCTGCCACAGGATGTATAGATTTGCGATAGTGAAAGTCAGTCACAGTGCCTGAACCTTTAAGCCGAGCCGGCAACACTATGCTGTATAATTACTTTTGGATACGTCCTCCAACCGAGTCACCAGGCCCCTCTATAGACCAGCACGCTGCGTGATCCCTCCAAGACGGGTCCTCCCCTGGGATCTCCTCGGCTGTCCAGCTTCGTCACTCGGGACCGACAGCTCAGGACCATTCCTCGGCCGCGGTGGTAAGCCCCAGACAAGCCTCTGGACCCACCCCTGCGCCGCTGTATCGTGGGCCTCCCAGACGGAAGACCATGAGGTAGCTCCTTAACGCATACCTGTCGGCCAGGAGGGCCAGCAGGTGGCTGTAAAACGAACCCCAAAATATGGCGTCTGTCCCATAAATACCCTCGCCCAGAATGCAACTCGGAGGACCACCTCCACCGAGCTTGTCTCCGGGACAGAGGAGCATCCATACTCTTCAACACGCTGTCTTTCCAACCCTGACCAGTGGTAACGGCGACCCACCGGTCAGCGCGGAAACACCCACAACGTCAGCCAAGCTGGAACAGAGGCGAACTTTTAACCTTCCTAACACGCAATTTACTAAACTTACCTAACATGCGGTAGATTGCAAATCTACCAGCGCTACATATATATATAGATATATATATATTGTATATATTACATTTATATAAGCAAAAAGTCCCCCTATTTGTTGATCAAGCTGAATATGAAAGGGTGTGTCACTGGTGGTGAAGAACACAGTGGCAGTGAGTATTAAAGCGTGCGTTGGTGCAGTGGCATGAAGGTCAGGCACAGTAGTGAGAAAGTAAGGCCTGGAGCGAGAGAAATAAAATAAAAAGTGCAGGGCTGGGTGAGAAGGGGAAGCAACCATGGGGTTAAGGATTGTAGGTGGAGAATAGAGGAGAGGTAGGATTGGTTGAAGCAACAGGGTGAGGAGGGGTTTGTTGTAGTTTATTTAAGGGATAGGTGGGGTCTCCTGGGCAGCAGAGGAGGGACAGGTGACAAGCAGGCAGTTTCCCACCCACCCTCCCTGTGCTTTGTTTTGTTTGGTTGGTTTGTTTTTATCTCTTTGCAGATACAGTATTAGCAGGTGACGTCATGGCAGCTGATCGATCGGCGGTGGTTGGTCTTTTGACGGTAGAAGAAAATACGGTGGAGATGGAAGTGTGGGGGGCTCATCGGTGGTATGTGCCCCTCTGGTTTATTCCAGTTAACTAAGTTTAGCTGGCATACGGTAATGGTTGCACAGCGGGGGTGGGTTGTCTCCGAGCTGGCGTGTCACGGCGGGAGGCCTAGTATGGTAAAAGGTCGCGCAGTGTTACAAGTGGAACAAGTTGGAATTCTGGGTGCCGTCAAAGACCAACTGGCTGAGGACTGTTAGTTGTGTTTCAGATGTTGATGGAAAATAATGTGAATTTTAATAAGTTGTTTTTTGTTAATAAAAAGGCTGCTATGGCCATTTGTACTCCAGTTCATGTGTGGTCTCATTAATTAGGTAATAGCAATGGTGGATGGTGAGTACTTATGGTTGGGCAGACACCAAAGAAGGTGGGACATCTGATCTACACTGGTCATAGAGGTTGGTGTGCAGGTGTGGCGCAGGAGGTGGAAGATGGGGGTTAGTTGTGGCGATGAGGGTCGGGGGGATGAGGTTTCAGACCTGGTGGTGGGAATCTGAGCATGGGAGCTGGTGCTGGCATGGTGGTGGTGAGGGGGGTTAGCATTGGCTTGGTGGTGGTGAGGAGGCTGGCACTAGCATGGTGGTGATGAGGGGGGCTGGCACTGGCATGGTGGCGGTGAGGGGGGCTGGCACTAGCATGGTGGTGATGAGGGGGGCTGGCACTGGCATGGTGGCGGTGAGGGGGGCTGGCACTGGCACAGTGCTGGTGAATGAGGCTTGTGCTGGCACAGTGGTGGTGAGGGGAGCTGGCACAGGCATGGAAATGGTAAGGAGGGCTGGTGCTGGCACAGAGGTGGTGAGGGAGGCTGGCACTTGCATGGTAGTGGTGAGAGAATTTGGTGCTGCAATGTTGGAGGTAAAGGGGGCTGGTGCTGGCACAGTGGTGGTGAAGGGGGCTGGCACGGTGGTGGTGGGGGGCTGGTACTTGCACGATGGTGGTGAGAGGGGCTGGCATTGGCACGTGGTGGTAAGGTGGCACAGTATTTGTAAGGGGGCTGACACTGGCATGGTGGTGATGAAGGGGTTGGTACTGGCACAGTGGTGGTGAGGGAGGCTGACACTTGCATGGTAGTGGTGAGGGGGGCTGGCACGGTGGTGGTGAGGGGTGCTTGTACTGACACGGTGGTGGTGAGGGGTGCTGGCACTGACACAGTTTTGGTGAAGGGGGCTGGTTCTGGCACAGTGGTGGTGAGCTTTGCTGGCACTGGCATGGTAATGGTGAGGAGAGCTGGCGCTGGCACAGAGGTTGTGAGGGGGGCTGGTACTGGCACAGTGGTGATGAAGAGGGCTGATGCTGGCACAGTGTTGGCGAGGTGAGCTGGCACTGGCATGGTAATGGTGAGGGGGGCTGGAGCTGGCACAGAGGTGGTGAGGGGGGCTAGCACTAGCATGGTGGTGGTGAGGGGTCTGGCACTGGCCCAGTGGTGGTGAGGGGGGATGGCAATTGCACGGTGGTGGTGAGGTTGCACGGTGGTGGTAAAGGGGGGCTATTGCTGACACAGTGGTGGTGAGGGGTGCTGGCACTGGCATGGTGGTAGTGAGGGGGCTGTCACTGGCATGGTGGTGGTGAGGAGGCTAGTGCTGGCATGGTGGTGATGAGGGGGGCTGGCACTGGCACAGTGCTGGTGAAAGAGGCTTGTGCTGGCACAGTGGTGGTGAGGGGAGCTGGCACAGGCATGGAAATGGTAAGGAGGGCTGGTGCTGGGACAGAGGTGGTGAGGGATGTTGGCACTGGCATGGTAGTTGTGAGAGAAGTTGGTGCTGGAATGGTGGAGGTGAAGGGGGCTGGTGCTGGCACAGTGGTGTTGAAGGGGGCTGGCATGGTGGTGAGGGGGTCTGGCACTTGCACGGGTTGAGAGGGGCTGACATTGGCACAGTGGTGGTAAGGCGGCACAGTATTGGTAAGGGGGGCTGGCACTGGCATGGTGGTGATGAAGGGGTTGGTACTAGCACAGTGGTGGTGAGGGAGGCTGACACTTGCATGGTAGTGATGAGGGGGGCTGGCACTGGCACAGTGGTGGTGAGGGGTGCTGGCACTGGCACAGTTTTAGTGAAGGGGGCTGGTTCTGGCACAGTGGTGGTGAGCATAGCTGGCACTGGCATGGTAATGGTGAGGGGAGCTGGTGCTGGCACAGAGGTTGTGAGGGGGACTGGCACAGTGGTGGTGAGGGTTGCTGGCACGTTGGTGTTGAGAGGGGCTGGCACTGGCACGGTGTTAGTGAAGGGGGCTGATGCTGGGACAGTGTTGGTGAGGTGAGCTGGCACTGGCATGGTGATGGTGAGGGGTCTGGCACTGGCCCAGTGGGGGTGAGGGGGGATGGCACTTGCACGGTGGTGGTGAGGTGGCACGATGGTGGTAAAGGGGGGTAGTGCTGGCACAGTGGTGGTGAGGGGGGCTGCCACTGGCATGGTGGTGGTGAGGGGGGCTGCCACTGGCATGGTGGTAGTGAGGGGAGCTGGCACTGGCATGGTGGTGGTGAGAGGTGCTGGCACTGGCACGGTGGTGGTGAAGGGGGCTGGTGCTGGCACATTGGTGGTGAGGGGAGCTGGCACTGGCATGGTAATGGTGAGGGGGCTAGTGCTGGATCAGAGGTGGTGAGGGAGGCTGGCACTGGCATGGTGATGGTGAGGGGACTGGCACTGGCATGGTGGTGGTGAGGGGCGCTGGAACTGGCACTAGCATAACTTGTTTCTGCATGTAGCAAGCTCTCCGGCCTCCTCCAGTCTAATGAGGACTTTCAAGGCCAAAGGTAGCTGACATCCTTTTATATGTAGTGGGTTGTGCGGCATAGTGGGTACAAAGATGGTGAAAGTCATTGGGCGCCAGACACTTCTTGGTCGTAAAAGAGGTTTTATTTCTCTTATTGGGGGGAAAGAGGGTTGGGACCTGGACACCCTTAGGTAGTTGCAAATTCAATTAGCAGACTCCGAGACTTCAATAGGAGGACAACCAGCAAGAAGCCACATGCAGAAGCACGTGCGGGAATGCTGTCTCCTAGGGCAACAGTCTTTAACAGTTCCTAACACAAAGCGTAACAGTTCTTTCACCTTTACTACAACTTCTCTTTGTAGTTCTTCCATTCACTGAGCTCCCGGTCTCTCACTAGACCCTCTGATTCACTGAATCCTTTGAGCTCCTTCAATCTTCACAGTGGTATCTTTCTCAAGCGTCACGCCCGCTTCTCTGCTGGGTCCCTAGCTTGGTACTCCAGATACCTCTCAAGCTTCACCCTCGCTGGCCTGCTCGGTCCCTGGCTTGACACACAAGGCTGCTCTGCAAGCATCACCTCTGCTGGTCGGGTCCCTGGCTTGATTCTCACTGAAGTATCCCAATTCTTCCCTGTTCTCGGTTGGTGAGAATACTGCTCTTGCTTCAGTAACTCACTGTGGTCCCTGGTAATAAGGCGGATGGTCCCTTACTGGCGACAGCTTCCACTTTGACTCCAACCACGACAGGTTCTTCAGCCGACAGGACCGTCACTTCTGGTTGGACTGCAAGCCGCAGTCCCAACCCCGCGCTGCTCTCTCTTGCTTCTGGATAGGCCCTCACACAGCCTAGCAGCCAGATGCCCCCGGGATAGGCCCAATCTACGGCCTAGCAGCCCGGGGCAACAAGATACATGTCCACCCAGACAGCCGTCTGGGTGGCACAGAACACAGATCACCTGACCTCATCCGAATATATAGGCTCTCCCAGCAGGCCAAGGGATTCAAGAAAACCCATGCCCATTGGCTGAGACGCCCCATATACCTATAACCTGACCTTGGGTTGCCCTTCTCATACCTAGTACCACCAAGTACCCGGCCACCTAGTGGTAGAAGAGAAAAGTGCAACAAGGCCAAACTTAGGGAGAAATCAATCGATCGCTATCAATCAACCAGCATAACTATTTGTAGCGCTTACCCCCGAAGGAGCGGCTTAATATTTGCTATATCCGTAATTCACGTTTACTACTCAACCCTCGCAGGCAAATGATTTAAAAGTCACAGTCCTTAATGCTTTTTCTTAATGCTTTATTCATCAACATAAACTGGGATGGGAGAAGGTCTTCCTTTGAGATGCTCTTTTGTTACATTGTCATCTTTCAATGATTCATAAAGGAAAATCTGAGTACAATTGCGGGTAGTCAAGAAATCATTTTTAAGCGATCTCTTCAATCAGGGACAATAGAAGTAGATTTGATAGAGAATGAGTTGATAAAGAGTCACTCTGAATAACTTCTTCACCTGGATAACTTTAAAAGGAACGATCCATATCTCTACATGTGTACTTGTAGCTTCACCGCTACCTCTTTACCACTACTTCCCACTGACAAGGTACTTCCAAATTACGCTAAAGGAGAGCCACTCCGAATAACTCCTCCCGCTTGTCTGATTGGAATCCCGGGGCAATGCTGAACTCAGGCCATTACTGCCCATCTCACTGACTTGTGCACCAACAACCAGGGGCGTAAAAACCACCATAGCGACCCATGCGGGCGCTATGGGGCCCGCAGCCGAGTGGGGCCCAGTGAGGATGAGAGCACCGCCGGCACAGTCTCCCAGCCAGGGGAAGAGAGAGGAGAGAAAGAGGCGAGCTATCCGTATCAGCAGAGAGCTGAATTGCCCGATGTAATAGCTTTCATTAGAACTTCCAGTGTTCCCGGGGTTCACGTCACATAGCTCCACCTCTTGGCCCGGCGCCTTTGATAGACAGAACGCACATACAATGCGGGACATGTGACGTCATCAAAGGCGTCGGGCCAAGAGGTGGGGCTATGTGATGATGAGCCCCGGGAAGACGGGAAATTCAAATGAAAGCTATTACAGCGGGCAATCCCACTCTCTGCTGATCCGGGTGGCTTGCCTCTTCCTCTGCATAGGTGGGGCTGTATGGGGCACAGGCAGACCAGGCTGTATGGGGCACAGGTCATGCTGTATGGGGCACAGGTCACGCTGTATGGGGCACAGGTCATGCTGTATGGGGCACAGGCAGACCAGGCTGTATGGGGCACAGGTCAGGTTGCATGGGGCACAGGTCACGCTGCATGGGGCACATGTAATGCTGCATTGGGCACAGGTCACGTTGTATGGGGCACAGGTCACACTGTATTGGGCACAGGTCAAGCTGCATGGGGCACAGGTCACGCTGCATGGGGCACAGGTCACGCTGCATGGGGCACAGGTCACGCTGTATGGGGCACAGGCCACGCTGTATGGGGCACAGGTCACGCTGTATTGGGCACAGGTCACGCTGCATTGTGCACAGGTCACGCTGTATGTGGCACAGCTCACGCTGCAATGACACTAGGGCAGCTGTGGGGGGGGGGCTGTTTGCAAGGGGGCCCCATACAACATTTTGCTATGGGGCCCTGCTATTTCTAGTTACGCCCCTGCCAACAACCCTCAGTCTCTGGCAGTACCCTTCCCTTGGGCTTTCACTCACGTGATCAATAGTCCATGTGCCACTCATAAGCGATTGATCGCCCAGTTTCCTTTGTTGCTACTTCATCCGCAATGATCCTCAGTTTCTCCATCTCTTTGTGGCCCGCTCCCCTCCCCGCAGGGGTGGCCTACGACATCCACGTCTACATGCGGCAAGATGTCGTCTGTTCCTCCATGAGGACCGGATCTCCACCCTTCTCGCTAAGGTGAAGCTCCGTTGGCTCCCCGGAGGGGAAAACCTCCAACCTCCCCTCCGGGAACCAGGCTGGCTCTCTCGCTCCTCAGAGCAGGACTGGACTCGAACTCTCCCGGGCACCATGTGACCCCGCTTTTATATGAGAGTCCCGGGATTACCAAGCAAATGAATGATTGGCCGAAACCAACACATAAGCTACCTGTCACTCAAATATGGAAATCAACAAAACAGGCCTGCTGTAATAGCATCAGCCTGTCTAAATGTACCTGTCATAGAAAGCTAGCAAGAAAGGTCACCTACTTAAAAGTAGGTGCCCGCTACATACCCCTGGCAAGTAAATTTGCGAGGAGCTCCCTGCCTAAACTAGGGTGCTACATCCATAAAGTAATACACAATTACCATTTTATACATTTGAAGGTCAGAAAAAAAAAAACGAATTGCAGTATGAGCAGAAGTCTGAGCACTCTATCACTTCATATTTAGTAACACTTCACTGTAGATATTATCCCTCTGTGGTTTTATTTTTAAGATATTCTGTCTCAGAATTAGTTTTTCTTATATGTCATCCATGTCTGACACCTATCTACACATTTTCAGTAACTAATAATAAAATCAGTAGATATTGTTACAGAAACATCATGTTTTCATTTGTTCCATTAGACAGTGTGAACTTTTCACTTAGAGAATCGAGGAAATCTCATTAACCCGAGGTGCACACATTTCTCCATACAACTGTATAACGTATTTGGAGTCAGATGTATAATGGCAGTCTTATACTTCAAAAAGGCTTAAAGAATAACTCCACTTTTGTTGAGAAAAAAAAAACAATCCCCTCGGTGTGATCTCTGTACATTGCAGGGATTTTAACAAACTTTGTAGCAAATTCCTACCTTTTGTTGCTCTGAAGAAATAGCTGTTTGTTTAATCCAGCCTGGTTCTCATTGGGAGGGTCCGGTTCATTGTAATCACCTGCCCATTAAATACTTCCAACTTGGCCCACCTAAGTGATTTTATAGTTACCAATCTTGGATTCCCAGGCTCTAAGATCCCGGAAGGTTTTTCTGCTGGAACTACCCAATTGTCAGAGCCTGGATCTGAACCTACAACCTCTGCTATCTCTGGCAGTACCTCTTCTTCCTGAGCTACTGGACAGCTCTCTGGACAATTTATTGAACAATCTTGCCTTGTAATAATACAGAAAAGGAGCGCACTCACATAGCCACATACGTAAATTGAGGGAATGAACAAGGAAAAAAGGTGTACTATAGCAGTAAACCTAGGTCGGACTTTAGCGGCAATACACAACATGAATAGAACAATACAGAAAAATTAAAAATCATGTATATTGACACATAATGTGCAGCGAGCCTTTGTGTATCTACGCGTTTCACCGTTAGGCTTCTTCAGGATCAGGTCAAGGTTCTACAGATAGCAAATAAAGAGAACGGACCTCACTGTCTTGCAGAGAGATAAGTCTCAATTAAAGGTATCCAGAAACTGGTTCAGAGGGTACCATCCCACTAGAAACAGGTTATACTACAACACCGTCAGGATCTATGCACAGATAGGTCAGGCCAGCCCAATCTAGTAAACACTGCTAGTAAGAGAGGAGCAGAAAAAGCCAGACGGTTCCAGGGACAGGGGCAAAATAATGCACAAAGAGTGGACTCAGTGCCAAAGAAGGAGGGGAGCCAACTAATTGCTTCAAAGCCCACCAAGCAATGAGGACACCCACCGGAAAAAATAGTCCAAATATGAGACTGAGAAATTGTCCACAATGTGTAGCAAAATTTGAATATTGAGACAATGATGTATGGCCCCTGGGAGACAGCCTTGTGCTAATCACCTGATTTTAAATTTTTCTGTATTGTTCTATTCATTTTGTGTATTTTTCAATAAATAGTGTTTATTCTCATTCTTCTTCGTTGTTTTCTATGCCTCTAAAGTCCGACCTAGGTTTACTGCTATAGTACACCTTTTTTCCTTGTTCAATCTTGCCTTCTACTTTGTTCCTCTTGAACTCTGTTCCTCCCATGAACTTCTTATTCAAGCCATGCCTTTGCACTTCCTGTTTTCCAGTTTATTGTGCTCTCTCCAGCCAATATCTCTTTCTTGTCACTCCTGCTGCCATCCGTATCTTCACTACCACTCGTTACTGACCTTTGGCTTATTTCTCCACTATGCTTCTGCTTGATCCCAACCTGCAACCACTTGTTACTGACCTTTGGCTTGTCCCTTGACAACATTTTTGTTTGATCCCAACCTTTAACCTTTTGTTACCGACCTTTGACTTGTTTTTTGACAACATTTCTGTTTGATCCCAACCTGCAACCTCTTGTTACCGACCTTTGACTGGTTTACTGACTATGCTTCTGATTGATCCCTGCCTGTTATATCTGCTACTGGATCCTGGTTTGCTCACTTCCTGGTGGGGTGATCCCGAGGACTGCGACCTGTTACTAACATGCAGCAAAACCCATCTCCACCATCAGGAGCTCTGTTGATCCACCTAAGATGCTGGACAGCTCCCTGCCTGATTCCTTAGACAGCCTTGCCTTGTGTCTTGTTTCTCTTGAACCTTGAACCATTTGTTCCTCCCATGAACTTCCTATTTAAGCCATGCATTTGCACTTCTTGTTTGCCAGATTATTGTGCTCTCTCCAGCCAATATCTCCCTCTTGTCACTCCTGTTGCCCACCATATCTTCATTACCACTTGTTACCGACCTTTGGCTTGTTCCTCTACTACACTTCCGCTTGATCCCTACTTGCTTTATCTGCTACTGGACCCCGGCTTGCTTACTTCTTGGTGGAGCGACCCTAAGGACCTCAACCTGGTATTAACATGCAGTAAAACCCATCCCCACCATCAGGAGCTCTGGAGACAACCGGTTAGTGTTTAGACCCCGCACATCGGATGAGTCCATGTCACCCGCCAGGGAAAGCTGCTTTTATACCTATCCTGCTATTCGGTGGGAGCCTCTCTACTGCTATAGCTACTGACTATGACAGGTCTATTCTCATTTGATAGAATGTTAATTTATCTTTTATCATAACTTAACAAGTGATTTTAGGGTCCAGCGTGCCCTAAAAGGTTTTTAACATAACTGTGTAAATAAAATTTTTGAATTTTAAATTATTGTTGTCACCATCATATGTACCTGTAAAGTCCAGAGAAAGATATTTCATTTTTGTTCATGGTATTTGAGTATTTTCAGATGTGGTACATAGGTGGCCTGTATATAAATAGTCCCTTAACATTCTCTAGTATATGACCTGGAGCTTAGTGAAACTAGGGGGAGGATCAGCAAGACTGGGGAGGGCAGTAGAGGTGGAGTAATTAGTGGTGTGATATGTGAAAGATTTATAACACTTACCGGATTGGTTGGGGGGAGGTCCCAGAGTTGAGGGGGTGTCCTGTAAGGGGTAGAGGGAAGGACGATCTTGTTGGAGCTCAGTCGGAGCTTGTCACAGTGTCAGGAAGGTTTCTTCTACTTCCCTTGTTTGTTTTGGCCTGTGGGAGCTTCCAAGCCATTTTCTTGTAATACAGTGGGGGGTTTTTGTTTTCTAGGTACGTTTGTTACATGGCCATTCAATTTTACGGGTTCATTTATTCTCTGTCATAGCAGCGGTGGGGGGTCTATTGGGTCTTTGATGGCGGAGCTGGATAAAATACTGGAGAATTAGGGGGGTTGGGCCCATCTGGATAAATGGGTGTTCCTTCCTAATAATACAGTGGCAACATCGGGGTTTTAAGTTGGTTGTATCTGGTAGTAAGTAAGTGTTAATTGTCCCTGAGCAGGTGCAAGTTGCGGCTGGGGGCCTTTCTTGGGGTGACAGATACAACCGGCGAGTAAATAGGCCTTCAAAGACCTTAGACTAGGAAGGATTAAGCTGAGGTTTTGTTTATTGGTTATGCATTGACTGTAATAATATGCATTACGATTGTTTATGTTGATTGTTGTATTTTAATTGTTTTTTAATAAAAAGGCTGCTATGGCCATTCGACTCGAAGCGATGTGTCTTCTGCTCAATCTTGGAAGGGAAGGATGGGGGTCAAGTGTTTATTTTTTGTAGGTAGCCTAAGCCTCGGCATTCCGCGCATCCCTCAGTCATGTGTGGTTTTTTTTTTCTATAGTCTTGTCTCTGGTCAGATGTGTGTGCATAGTGTGGATGTGTGTTTTAGATCATTATTAGGTATGCTATGTAAATGGGAACTTGTATATTAATGAGGGATTCTCAGATTTGACTTCAAAAGTGGACACTTTAGGGCTAAACTGTAAAGCTTTATAGAACCCTAAAAGCCTACCAAACATTTTAAGCCAAATCCACACAGGCAATTATAAATGAATGCATTAAGAAGGTAAGAAAACGATAAAGCCATCTTTGTTTGGTTATATTTGAGCCAACATACTTTAGCAATAATCATATTTTAATTGTTGGGTGAAAAATGACAGACAACAAATGATTGCCAGAAGGGATGAACAAAGAAATATTTGCAGATAAAGTTATCAAACTGGCACACTTGAATGGTGTCATGTAACAGCTGTTGGCTCGGAGGCTATATGAAGAGAGAGTCAAACATCCATCTCACACTTTATCAGAGTGACCTCATGGGAGTCTCCAGGCACACAGCTAAATATACACGGGATAGGTCAGCCATCATTGCAGTTTATGTACCTTCATCACACTGCATAGACATGAAGGTGAGAACTCTACTTCTTGGTCAACCAATGCAACGTTAAGGGATGGAGTGGTGGTGCTGTAACCTTGGGATAACGTGCAGTGTTAGTACTATGAAATATTATGTTGTCAGTAGTACGCTGATGATTTTACTGTGGGGTATCCAAATAACTTCTGCGCCCTGAAGGGTTGCCACAGTCTCTGTTAGGCGGCCTTCCAGTTTCTCCCATCAGCTGTGGGATAACGAGTCTTCCCAGACTGCTAGATGCTTCCATCAGCTGCTGGGTAACAAGTCTTCTCAGACTCTTAGGTACTCTCATCAGCTGTGGGGTAATGAGTCTCCTCAGACTCCTCCCTGCTCCCATCAGCTGTGGGGTAATGAGTCTCCTCAGACTCCTCCCTGCTCCCATCAGCTTTGGGGTAATGAGTCTTCTCAGACTCCTCCCTGCTTCCATCAACTTTGGGGTAATGAGTCTTCTCAGACTCCTCCCTTCTCCCATCAGCTTTGGGGTAATGAGTCTCCTCAGACTCCTTCCTGCTCCCATCAGCTTTGGGTTGATGAGTCTTCTCATACTCTTCCCTGCTCCCATCAGCTTTGGGGTAATGGGTCTTCTCAGACTCCTCCCTGCTCCCATCAGCTGTGGGGTAATGAGTCTCCTCAGACTCCTCCCTGCTCCCATTAACTTTGGGGTAATGAGTCTCCTCAGACTCCTCCCTGCTCCCATCAGCTGTGATGTAATGAGTCTCCTCAGACTCCTCCCTGCTCCCATCAGCTGTGGGGTAATGAGTCTTCTCAGACTCCTCCCTGCTCCCATCAGCTTTTGGATAATGAGTCTTCTCAGACTCCTCCCTGCTCCCATCAGCTTTGGGGTAATGAGTCTTCTCAGACTCCTCCCTGCTCCTATTAGCCGCAGGGTAATGAGTCTTCTCAGACTCCTCCCTGCTCCCATCCTAGATGCTTTCATATATATCAAAAAAACCTGGCGTGTTTCTGTCAAGGCTGACAGGAACCAGACGACCAAATGAGTGTCACAACATACAATGTGAAGATGTAAAAATTAATAGATTTATTATGAAGTAGAAAATTACAAAACACTCCACAATGGGAGGTAAAAGCACGGACACGTGCAACTAAATAGCATCCAGAGATTCCTGGGTCATGCAATCTCTGGATGTGGCAACATATGGACAAAAAACGAAACACCCTACACATAAAACATATAGACAATCATCCAGACGCCAATGATCTATACACGGGTATCCGTGCCGCAACAATAGCCATATATTAATTAAATTGCATAATTATGCAGATAAGGCAGGGGTACCCGTGCGGAGGTCCCTGGAAGACTCGAGCCCATAAAGTGTAAAGGGAGAAAGAGGAGGGGGGATAAGATCTGCAGTGAAGCCGAAAAGGTCCTGGGGGGTGGTAAAAACATGGTAATGATAAGTAACCCCCCCCAGTGGAGGAAAAAATGTCAGTTATAGGTTGCCGGTATATGAAAGTTAATGATGGAGCAAAAGTTGCATCAAAGGGAAAATAGGAAAAAGAAGGGTTATGTTTTAATCACGTTTAGGTTATTGGTTCAACAGTGATTTTGTGGCCCGGATTGCAGTCCCATTGTGTCTGAATAGCACTGGTATGGGTTGGGGTACTAGGCTTTGATGGTGTCTGTATATCACGCTAGTGTTAGTAACTTAATAGAAAAGACCAGCCATACTATACCCTTTCCAGGGTGGTGCTTTCTCCAAGGGTTGATGTTCCTCCAGGAACAGCTTCATCTATTTAATCCAAATAAAAGATATTCACCAGTCCCTTTTTGAGGTTGGCGCTAAACAGCGCTAAAGCCTTCCTCCACTGTCTTGCAATCTTCGTACTGTATTACGGTTGTTCGGTACTGCCAACTCGAGTCTCTGCAGCTCACCGACTCGCCTTGGGCTTGCTTCCGGGACACAGCAGATGCTTTCATCATCTGCTGGGTAATGAGTCTTCTCAGACCCCTGGATGCTCCCATTATCTGTTTAACGTGTCTTTTCAGACAGAGATGCTCCCATTAGCTGTGGGTTGACAAATCTTTTCAGAATCCTAGATGCTCCCATCAGCTGCAGGGTTAATAATTCTTTTCAGACTCTTAGATGCTCCCATCAGCTGTTGGATAACGAGTTTTCTCATACTCCTAGATGCTCCCATTAGCTATTTGGTAATGAGTCTTCCCATGCTCTTAGATGCTTCCATCAGCTGTGGGTTAACAAGTCCTCCTATACTTCTAGATGCTCCAATAAGCTGTGGGGTAACAAGTCTTCTCAGACTCCTCTCTGCTCCCGTTAGCTGCAGGGTAATGAGTCTTCTCAGACTCATAGATGCTCCCATTAGCTGTTGGGTAATGAGTCTTTTCAGACTTAGAGATGCTCCCATTAGCTGTTGGGTAAAGAGACTTCCAAGAAGCTTAGATGCTCCCATCAGCTGCGGATTAACGAATCTTCTCAGACTCCTAGATGCTCCCATTAGCTGCGGGTTAACGAGTCTTCTCAGACTCATAGAAGTTCCCATCAGCTGAGGGTTAATGAGTCTTCTCAGACACCTAGATGCTCCCATTAGCTTTAGATTAATGAGTCTTCTCAGACTCCTAGATGCTTCCATCAGCTGCGGGTTAACGAGTCTTCTCAGAAACCTAGATGCTCCCATCAGCTGTGGGTAAACAAGACTTCCCAGACTCCTAGATGCTCCCATTAGCTGTGGGGTAATGACTCTCATCAGACTCCTAGATGCTCCCATTAGCTGTGGGGTAACAAGTCTTCTAAGACTTCTAGATGTTCCTATCATCTGCTGGGTAATGAGTCATCTCAGACTGCTAGATACTTCCATTAGCTGTTGGGTAACGAGTCTTCTCAGACTCTTAGATGCTTCTATCAGATGTGGGTTAGTGAGTCTTCTCAAACTCCTAGATGCTCCCATTAGCTGTTAGGTAACAAGTATTCCCAGACTCCTAGTTGCTCCTATTATCTGTTGGTTAACAAGTCTTCTCAGACTCCTAGATGCTCCCATGAGCTGCGGGTTAACGAGCCTTCCCGGACTCCTAGATGCTCCTATTAGCTGTTAGGTAACAAGTATTCCCAGAATCCTAAATGCTCCCATCAGCTGTGGGGTAACGAATCTTCTCAGACTCCTAAGATGCTTCCATTAGCTGTGGGGTAACAAGTCTTCCCAGACTCCTAGATGCTCCCATAAGCTGTGGGTTAGCGAGTCTTCTCATATTCCTAGATGCTCCCATTTTCTGTTGGGTAACAAGTCTTCCCAGACTCCTAGACTCCCATTAGCTGTTGGTTAATGAGTCTTCACAGACTCCTAGATGCTCCCATCAGCTGCGGGTTAATGAGTCTTCTCAGACTCCTAGATGCTCCCATTAGCTGTTTGGTAACGCGTCATCCCAGACTCCTAGATGCACCCATCAGCTGTTGGGTAACAAGTCTTCCCATACTCCTAGACGTTCCCATCAGCTGTTGGGTAACAAGTCTTCCTAGACTCCTAGATGCTCCCGTAAGCTGCGGGTTAACAAGTCTGCTTAGACTCCTAGATGCTCTTATTAGCTGTGGGGTACTCTGACCATCTCTTGTATCATTTACACAGTCTCTGAACATATCTTGTTTCATGTCCACAGTTTCTGACCATCTTCTGTATCATGTCTGCAGTCTCAGACTAGATCTTGTATCATGTCTGCAGTCTCTGACCATCTCTCGTATCATGTCTGCAGTCTCTGACCATCTCTTGCATCATGTCTGCAGTTTCTGACCATCTCTTGTATCATGTCTACAGTCTCTGACCATCTCTTGTATTATGTGTGCAGTCTCTGAACATATCTTGTTTCATGTCCACAGTCTCTGACCATCTTCTGTATCATGTCTGCAGTCTCAGACTAGATCTTGTATCATGTCTGCAGTATCTGACCATCTCTTGTATCAAGTCTGCAGTCTCTGATCATCTCTCGTATCATGTCTGCAGTCTCTGACCATCTTTTGCATCATATCTGGAGTCTCTGACCATCTCTTGTATCATGTCTGCAGTCTCTGACCATCATCTGTGTCATGTCCACAGTCTCTGAACATATCTTGTTTAATGTCTGCAGTCTCTGACCATGTTTTGTATCATGTCTGCAGTCTCTGACCATCTCTTGAATCATGTCCACAGTCTCTGATGATCTCTTGTATCATGTCTGCAGGCTCTGGCCATCTCTTGAATCATGTCCACAGTCTCTGACCATCTCTTGAATCATGTCCGCAGTCTCTGACCATCTCTTTTATCATGTCCACAGTCTCTGAACATATCTTTTTTCATGTCACAGTCTTTTTTTTTAAATCAAAAAGGTTTTTATTGAACATTTTACATAAATACATCTTCCGGTGTACAATTTTCCACATTTCAATGTCATATTCATACAATGTAAAGCATAGGTTCTTATAGTTTTACTACATAGCCTACTGATTATCATTATTCCATATTAAGAGGTATAATTAACACCCATCCTCTTTCCAGTTCGCATGTATTGTATCTCCTTTCTTTTCACAATTATTTTATTTATCTAAGGACCCTGTAGGAGCCTCGTCATGACCAGTTCTCTCGGACTAAGTCCAGGCGTGTCCAACCAACTTGACCAAATGCGTTCAAACCTATGTGGGCAGCCTCTGTGTTGATATATGTATTTTTCCATAATTAGAGTTTTACCCATATGTGTTATCCACATTTTGACAGAGGGCGGTACTGCAGATTTCCATGCCATTAGTATAAGTTTTCTAGCTTGGAATAAAGCCCTGGATACAGCCACTTTAGTTTGTTCCTCTGGGATTACCTCATCCAATACCCCCAACAAACATTGCATAGGATCCACCGGTACTGTCGTTTGGAACACTCCATTTAGTGTACCAATCACCTCATGCCAGTACCGATGGAGCTTCGGACACCGCCACAGAAGATGGATAAGATCCGCATTGTGCTGCCGACACCGGCAGCATATGGGGTCCGAAACTCTGCCCATTCTGTGCAACTTGGATGGAGTGTAATGCACTCTAAGTATTATATAAAGTTGGGACACTTTTTGTGCAACATTAAGGGAACACGTGGGTATGGCCTGTAACGCTTCCTCCCATTGATCCTCAGTTACCTGACCCAGGTCTCTTCTCCATGCATCGATTGCCTTGCATGGGTAAGCATCCAGGTACTTGGCAAGTAGCATCTGGTAACACGTGGAAATGATCCCTTTAGTTACACTGGATGACTGCAACACATGGAACACTGGCGTGGGACAAAGTTCCCACTCCCCTGCGTCTCCCTGTGCCGCAACTGCGTGCCTAAGCTGTAAATAGGGGTAGTACATAGTGTCTGGGAGCCCAAATGTATTCTGCAGTTCTGTGAAGGACATCAGTTTACCATTTTTAAATATGTGAGAGAGCATGGTCCATGTCACAGTCTTTGACCATCTCTTGTATCATGTCTGCAGTCTCTGACCATCTCTTGAATGATGTCCACAGTCTCTGACCATCTCTTGTATCATGTCTCTGACCATCTCTTGTATCATGTCTGCAGTCTGTAACCTTCTCCTGTATCATGTCTGCAGTCTTGTGTCATGTCCACAGTCTCTGAACATATCTTGTTTAATGTCTGCAGTCTCTGACCATCTCTTGAATCATGTCTGCAGGCTCTGACCATCTCTTGAATCATGTCCGCAGTCTCTGACCATCTCTTGTATCATGTCTCTGACCATCTCTTGTATCATGTCTGCAGTCTGTAACCTTCTCCTGTATCATGTCGGCAGTCTCTTATTATCTCTTGCTTCATGTCCCCAGTCTCTGACCATCCCTTGTATCATGTCCACAGTCTCTGACTATCTCTTGTATTATGTCCCCAGTCTCTGACCATCTCTTTTATCTGTTTTATCATGTCCTCTGTCTCTAACCTTCTCCTGTGTCATATCCACAGTCTCGGACCATCTCCTGTATCACGTCTGCAATCTCTGACCATCATTCATTTTCTTTTTTGAAGAAAATACCACTCACCTACATCTATACGTAAAAAATTCTTTACTGTTACGCATGAAGTAACAGCACTGATAATATGATAATGAACTTCCATCTACCGTAATCAGGAATATGCTGGATAGACAGACAATGTCAGTGCCTTTGTTTTTAGCTGTTCTGGAATGCCAAGTCAGCCTACACAGTGTTAATGTAAGTGAGAATAAAATGAAAAGTATGGCATGTAAATGTTCTTATGGTTATGTATACCTATATGCTTACCACCTCTAGTTATTACATTGTTTTTAATATAGAATTTTCTCTAAACCTATATCCACCCCCAAGGAAGGAGGCTAAGTAACTCCGAAATGCGTCGGGTGCAAGAATATTGGTATTAACATTGTATCTGTGTATAAGTACATGACTCACATTCCTTATAATTGTTATATTTTTGCTTGGTGTTTTTACTATGTTTTCAAATCCATAAATTACTGTTTATACTATACATACTCCCTCTACACTCTTTTACATGTGCCTTTAAAATCCACCAATAGGGGAATTCCTTTTTTCTTGATATATTTAATATAGGATGTGGCACAACCTCGCAATTAACTGCCGATCTACAACCTTTGTGTGTCGGATTTGTGTACACACGATCGGAATTTAACCGATCGTATTTTGTTGTCGGAAAATTT
Source organism: Lithobates septentrionalis (assembly GCA_037952835.1). Lineage (NCBI taxonomy): Eukaryota > Metazoa > Chordata > Amphibia > Anura > Ranidae > Lithobates > Lithobates septentrionalis. The sequence goes on along the minus strand of JBBDGP010003316.1, from coordinate 136,177 downwards.
TATAGCCTGCTCTCAAACTTTGTGTGTCGGAAATTCCAACGGAAAAAGTCTGATGGAGCCCACACATGATCGGAATTTCCGACAACACAATCCGATTGCACTTTTTCCGTCGGAAAATCCAACCGGGTGTACAGGCCATAAGGCTCCATTCACACTTGTACGACGCCAAAGTTTCAACTGACTTTGGAGTGCAACTTTGTTGCAACTTTGATGCAACCTTGGATCGGTGCGACTTGGATACCACTTTGGCTTTGATCAGTGATAATGGACAACTGTTGCACAACTGTATAACATTTAGATACGACTTTCATGGAACTTTTGAGGCTTAACATTGAAGTCTATGGCCCTCAAGCATGAAAGTCGGACCAAAGTAGTGCATGAACTACTTTAAAGTCTCTGCAACTTTAAGTCGCATATATAGCAATGGTTATCATTGGAAAACATGGGGAGCAACTTGTCCAAAGTTGCATGGCAAGTCGTGGAAGTATGAATGGAGCCTTAATGAATGCTGAGAAAGTCTATCAGGTGGAGGGGGGGGGGGGGGGGGCTTAGCTCTAATGTCAATCTTTGAGTGGAATTAAATTGGTTTTAGTGGAGCACCCAAAGGTGAACTTTCCAAGGTAACAGCTGGCATGCTGCTTTACCTGATCTTAGGCAGAACATTGACCAGGGGCTGACTGGTAACTTTTGGCCCAAGGGGCAAATACAACCCAGACGTCCATGGTGCAGTGTCTCAGCACTCCTTGCTGCCTCCTCCTGATCCCCATCCCAGGCTAAAGCCCCGCTCCAGGTACTCAGAGCTCACTGGGCGGGTCAGACTAGACAGCGCCTGCTGCACTGACTCCGGGTTCCTGAACTGACCAGCAGGAGGCTGCAGGGGGGAGCTGGGGAAGCTTGGTCAGGGCTGGCCGGGGGAGGAGAGCCTTCGGTGGGGCACAGAGCCAGCCTGTGCTTGGACACAGCGTACACCACCCATGCTGGGAGGGGGAGCAGCCTGTGCTCTGTCCTCGTCCTAATCCCGCACTCAGTAGGACACTGACAGGGACTTTTTACTCCTCTTCACCAAGAAGCCTTTAGGAATGTCTGCGGTGGAAAAGGTCTGGCTTTTTTATGGGTCATCAAAGCGGCCCGGGGGGGCGATTGCCCCCCAGCCCAGTCTGCCCCTGGCATTGGCTATCACAAATATAAAATGAATGACAGGTCTCCTTTAAAAATGTCTACATTTGCCCATCTGACGCACACACCGTTGATTTGCGCCATATGTGAAGAGTCACCCATCACCTTTGTGTAATTCCCGGCCTGACAATAGAAGATTAGAAGAATCTGCATCTACTTATCATGACATGTGCTCCATGATGAAGACGTTTCACCAACCTGTGGATCTGCTTTATGAAATTCTAATAAGACTAGAGAATAAAGCGGGGCGCACAGCGTTGGCCTTTCAAAAAGAAATCTCTTCCAGAGTGGGAAGATGTGTATTGAAGAATTGAACCCGAGCCAAGTTATAGCAAAATCTCAAAAGGCAAATGTGCAATTAATGCCAAAAATAACACGTTGATTGAGCGAGCGTCGGAGCTGCGAAGAGGACCGAGAGATATTTATGAGTCAGAAATACATGGCGGAGCGCGAGACGGATTCCAGACCGCGCAGGAAAGACAAACTCATCAACAATCGGGATCAGGAGCCGCGGAAAAGAAACATCCAGGAACCATCGGCTGATTCTTTAAGAAAGAATCAAGTGTTCCGCTTATTTTCGATACACCTCCATTCAATGCATTCTGCTACATTGTTGCCTTATAACATGACAACATTGTTACCTTTATTCAGTAATGCCCCGTACACACGATCGGACATTCCGACAACAAAATCCATGGATTTTTTCCCAACGGATGTTGGCTCAAACTTGTCTTGCATACACACGGTCACACAAATCTTGTCGGAAATTCCAAATGTCAAGAACGCGGTGACGTACAACACGTACAACAAGCCGAGAAAAATTAAGAGCTGCTCGTTAAGTAGCAGGAGCCCAGCCCTGACAGGTGCATTTGACAGGAAAGGCCGGGCGTAGTCAGGTTCTCTTGATGAGTGCTCCTGGCAACCCCTTAGCTGTATCAACCCCCGCCACACTGGAAGATTATGATGGCCGTTGTGGGAGGGGGGGGGCAGGAGAGGGGGTTCAACGCAGAAAGATTTCTGCTGAAAGGTGAAGAATCAGCACAAGGGATGCATCATGCTTGTGGGCAGGGCTTAACACACCCAAGTGGGGACCCCGGAGCGAGCCCTCGCTAGTGCCCCCGGTGGTGGGCAAAGGCTTCTGTCATGATAAATTATAAATCAGCATTAATGCAGCTCTCTAACTTAAAAGTGAGACTCCTCCAAGTGTACAGTTGTTAACACTTTGCAATCCCTGGCCAAACTTCTACACCGATGACACTAATGCACTATGGACACAACTTCTGTTAGAGAACCTCCAGGTGTGAAGCATTTCTGAGCCGGTACCACAGAGCTTGTGCCAGTCTCCACCAACTCAGCAGTCCCCTCACCTCACTCCCAGTGACCGATCCGTATGTTACTAGCGGATACAGGAAGCACACTTTTTGTTAACCCATGCTTGTTCTCCTGCCGAGGATTCACTTCAACACTAGTAACTGCTAAGCTAAGTCCCTAGGTACTCTGTGCCATGAGTTTGGTCCCAGTATGTGGGGAACTGATCACTAGTGAAAGAGCCAAGCACCACACTCCCTAACTACCAGAGTCTCCGTCACCCTTGCCACATCACTCACTTCCTGACTGGTTGGTTGCCTTAGCAGTTTAAACAGGTCATTACCAACGGCACTATAGTCTCCTTAGGACAGCTCCTCTGCTCATTAGACCTCTGTACTGTATCTTCCCTATCTTCTCTTGTCCCCTGATGTAAGCCATGATCTTTGATACGCCATGCATGCAGCCCTTTAGAGACTTCAGAACAGGCAAATTAGATGAACAACAAAGATCCTTTAATGAAGTAGATTTCATTTGAGACATTTGAGCAGTACTTGATAACATCTTCAACATATCCCTGACGAAGTTCTCTAAGTGCCCCTGTTGTTCTGCCCCATGAGGTAGTCATACCTAATTTAGGTAGTAAAGTCCATAAAAGGTCCCTTGCAAGGCAAGAATCCATTATTGACAGTAAAGCCACATGAGGTAGCAATAATCCATAAAAGTCCAGTATCTGGTAGCACAAGTTTATGTAAACCCATACCCCGTGGAACCCCAACTGGGCTCCCACAAGGGGGCACAGGACACAGAGCAGAAGAGTAAAAGCTACATATTAACAGTCTCTCCCTTCCTCCTCTCTTGGGGCACTAATGAGCCCATATTTATATGGTGTGACCTTCAGGGGGTGGCAACCTACTGAAAAGAGAGGGAAACACCTGGCCAGCAGTGAACCCTTCCTTCCCAGCATCCACCAGCTCAGCAGGTCAACTAAGGACAACAGTGCAATAAACCTACATTGTAGCAAATAATTCTTACACATACAGTAGTTACAGTTAGCATAGCCAAACGCAGAGCATGTAACATGAGAGAACAAACCATTTAACACAAAGAACCGGCTTACATGCTAACAGTAAGTTATGTCCCTTGTGCTGATTTTTCTGTTTGTAATTTTAGCTAAAATTTAGGCTTTAAGGCTATTTTATCTTACAGTTGAATGTTATCACCTTCCTGCCCAGCCTATAGTAAAATGATGACCAGGCGGGCACCACAGGGGCCGCACAATGGCAAGATCTGTCACCGGCTGTGTCCACCGGACACAGCCGATGACTGATCACCGCACCGGCCCGCTGCTAGAGTCATGTGATCACTGTGACCATTCACAGCAGATCACATGACAGCTGTAAATAATGGATGGCTTCCTTTCATGTCATCCATTGTATACAATGGTGTTGCTAGCTGTGATTGGTCACAGTGATCACATGGTACAGACAGGGCCAATCACAGCCCATCTGTACCATGTGATTAGCTTTGACCAATCACAGCTAATCACAACAAAAGACACAGAATAAATTTGTTTTAGGCCTCTTTCACACGAGGGATCCGTATGTCCGTTTTTCACCCTTCCGTTTTCGGATGAAAAACGGACATACATTCATCCCTATGGAGCGTCGGATGTCAGCGGTGACATGTCCGCTGACATCCGACCCGCTCCGATCCGAAAAGTGTAACGGAGGAAAAACCTACTTTTCCATCCGTTTTCGGATCGGATCGGATGACGACGGACACTACGGACCGTCATCATCCGATCCCCCCATAGGGGAGAGCGGCGCTCTGACAGGTCCGTCGCTGCACAGTGTGCAGCGATGCACCTGTCATCTTCCTGCTCAGCGGGGATCGGCGGAGCGATCCCCGCTGAGCAAGCGGATGTTCACAGGGCGGATCATGACTGATCTGCCCCGTGTGAAAGAGCCCTTATTCTGTAAAAATAGTTGCTTATACCAATGAAATTCATGTTTAAAAAAAAAAATTTAAATCCTGATCGCTTCCCCAGAGTAGTACAGTGTTACAAAAAAAAATCATAAAAAAAAAAAAAGAAATGTAATAAAAGAATAAAAATTTTAAGATGAAAAAAAAATGATTACAATTTTTTTTATTTTTTTTTACATACTGTCACCAGTGTCCCTGATCACCGCCACACCAGTTGTATGATAACGCTGCACTGCACTGGTGACAGTATGTGAAAACATTTTTTTTGCATGAATGCTGAGGAATTTTCACTGCAATGTTTTAATAAATAGACCCCCCGGGTGTCCAGCCTGCATAATTCTTCGCAATAATAAGAGATCCTTGGATCACAATGACGTTTCATTGCTGGGTCAGATCGTTGGTTATATTTTAGAACGGGTCTCCAATTGCCTTTCGCTAACTGCAGGAACACCATCGCCACCCATTGCTAATTTCCTCTTTCTGTTCTCGGTTTATTGGTTGTATTTATGAACTGCCAAATCCCAGAGTGGGGGAAGAAAAAAAAAAAAACTTCTTACTGAAAAAGTCCCTTAATATATCGGCAATAAAAGTGTGCGAGCCTAGGCAAGGAAAGTGAACTGTCAGTACCCCGAATACCGACCATAAAACACACAGCCTTGAAATGTGAAGGACCATGAATTATACTTCTGTGTGTGGCGGCCAATAAAAGAGAGAGAAAAAACTAGACATGTTGTCACTCACAGGCTACGTCGTATTTATCTCCATTATTAGAACACTTTCCACCATACATCTGTTTAAAAGCATTCCTCTTGCCATAGGTCATGGTTGGGTTATGGCACCTCGAGAAATTCATAGGAGGATCAGCTTACTCCATATCCATCGTGGAGACCACGTTTTCTTCTTCATTAAAGTCTACTATTTCTGCCACACAGAGTGACTGCGTTCTCCGAGAAGTATTACTCCAACCTTAATGCCACAGCCGCCTTGTGGGTAAATTTTAATGAATGCCCGGCTATAAATTATTCACTAGCCCTACATAAAGAATAATAAGGTGACATTGAAAGGCTTGTACATGGTATTTATTACTCAGATGAGATGGATCATGGCTCAAGTGCTTTCCCTTGTAAAATTAGATGCCACCGGTTTTACACGTTATAATACTGACGGCAAATCTGGTAATCTGGGAATTCCACTAGGGGCTATCAGTTAGAAAAGTCCAGTATACAGTCAGGTCCATAAATATTGGGACATCGACACAATTCAAATCTTTTTGGCTCTATACACCACCACAATAGATTTGAAATGAAACGAACAAGATGTGCTTTAACTGCAGACTTTCAGCTTTAATTTGAGGGTGTTTACATCCAAATCAGGTGAACGGTGTAGGATTTACAACAGTTTGTATATGTGACTCCCACTTTTTAAGGGACCAAAAGTAATGGGACAGATTAATAATCATCCATCAAACTTTCACTTTTTAATACTTGGTTGCAAATCCTTTGCAGTCAATTACAGCCTGAAGTCTGGAACACATAGACATCACCAGACGCTGGGTTTCATCACTGGTGATGCTCTGCCAGGCCTCTACTGCAATTGTCTTCAGTTCCTGCTTGTTCTTGGGGTATTTTCCCTTCAGTTTTGTCTTCAGCATGCTCAATCAGATTCAGATCAGGTGATTGACTTGGCCATTGCAAAACATTCCACTTCTTTCCCTTAAAAAAATCTTTGGTTGCTTTTGCAGTATGCTTCAGGTCATTGTCCATCTGCACTGTGAATCGCCGTCCAATGACTTCTGAAGCATTTTGCTGAATATGAGCAGATAATATTGTCCGAAACACTTCAGAATTCATCCTGCTGCTTTTGACAGCAGTCATATCATCAATAAATACAAGAGAACCAGTTCCATTGGCAGCCATACATGCCCACGCCATGGCACTACCACCACCATGCTTCACTGATGAGGTGGTATGCTTTGGATCATGAGCAGTTCCTTTCCTTCTCCATACTCTTCTCTTCCCATCACTCTGGTACAAGTTGATCTTGGTCTCATCTGTCCATAGGATGTTGTTCCAGAACTGTGAAGGCTTTTTTAGATGTTGTTTGGCAAACTCTAATCTGGCCTTCCTATTTTTGAGGCTCACCAATGGTTTACATCTTGTGGTGAACCCTCTGTATTCACTCTGGTGAAGTCTTCTCTTGATTGTTGACTTTGACACACATACACCTACCTCCTGGAGAGTGTTCTTGATCTGGCCAACTGTTGTGAAGGGTGTTTTCATCACCAGGGAAAGAATTCTTCAGTCATCCACCACAGTTGTTTTCCATGGTCTTCCGGGTCTTTTGGTGTTGCTGAGCTCACTGGTGCGTTTTTTCTTTTTAAGGATGTTCCAAACAGTTGATTTGGCCACACCTAATGTTTTTGCTATCTCTCTGATGGGTTTGTTTTGTTTTTTCAGCCTAATGATGGCTTGCTTCACTAAAAGTGACAGCTGTTTGGATCTCATATTGAGAGTTGACAGCAACAGATTCCAAATGCAAATAGCACACTTGAAAATAACTCTGGACCTTTTATCTGCTCCTTGTAAATGGGATAATGAGGGAATAACACACACCTGGCCGTGGAACAGCTGAGCAGCCAATTGTCCCATTACTTTTGGTCCCTTAAAAAGTGGGAGGCACATATACAAACTGTTGTAATTCCTACACCGTTCACCTGATTTGGATGTAAATACCCTCAAATTAAAGCTGAAAGTCTGCAGTTAAAGCACATCTTGTTCATTTAATTTCAAATCCATTGTGGTGGTGTATAGAGCCGAAAAGATTAGAATTGTGTCAATGTCCCAATATTTATGGACCTGACTATATGCTAGAATGAGAAGACTATTGCTCATAAAATCTCACTACAAGACATGTATTAGCAAGCACGCGTGAACATATTACGCCCTGTACACACTGATGGACATTCCGACAACAAAATCCATGGATTTTTTCAGACAGATGTTGGCTCAAACTTGTCTTGCATACACACAGTCACACAAATCTTGTCGGAAATTATGAATGTCTAGAACGCGGTGACCTACAACACATACGACGAGCCTAGAAAAATGAAGTTCAATAGCCAGTGCAGCTCTTCTGCTTGATCCCGAGCATGCGTGGAACTTTGTGCGTTGGAATTGTGTACACACGATCGGAATTTACGACAACGGATTTTGTTGTCAGAAAATTTGAGATCCAGGTCTCAAATTTTGTGTGACGGAAATTCCGATGGAAAATGTCCGATGGACCCTACACGCGGTCGGAATTTCCGACAACAAGCTCCCATCGAACATTTTCCGTCGGAAAATCCGAGCGTGTGTACGGGGCATAAGTGTGCACACGTGCATGCTCAGTACTGGGATTGGCACCAAACTGCCTATTTAAGCTGGATTGTGACTTGGACAGATGGCTGAATGGTCTTCAGCAAGTCCCTGATCTACCTGTGACCTGACCTGCTACCCTTAGCCTTCCCATGTACAACCTTGGACCTGTCTTAGGATTCCAGTCTACCTTTTGTGACCTTGGCCTGTGTTTGGACTCTGTATCCTGCTTCCTGATTCAGTACCTCACTGTTCGGCTGTGAACTGACCTTGGCTTGTATCTTGACTCCTCCTCTTTCTCTGCCTTACGTTCTTGTACGTCACTGTCCGGCTGTTGATGACCTTTGGCATGTGATAAAGAAAAAAAAGTTTGGGACTTTGTATGAGGCATAGAATATAAACTGAGAATTATAATAATGTTTTTATTAGCATACACATATATCATGTCACATTGCAGTATATGCATATGTGAAAATATTTCATATATGTACAAGTCACTAAAAGTTTTTACCCAGTTTATATTCTGTGCCTCATACTAAGTCCCAAACTTATTTCTTTATCATAGATTTAGGGATGGAGAGATGCCTGATTGCATGTGTCTCGTATAAAGTCTCACATTTCCCCTTTCCTTTTAATATAGACCTTTGGCTTGTGTCCTGGCTTTTCTCCTGTCTTCTAATTGAGTGTCACTGTGTTCTGGCCGCTGGCCCTTATCTTGTGTTCCACAGTCATCTGTATCCTGCATCCAAAAGTTGGCTTGTATCCTGACTCTGCCTTACATTCCTGTACTTTACTGCCCAGCTGTGAACCGATCTCAGCTTCGATCCTGACTTTGCCTCTGCCTTACATTCCTGTACTTCACTACCCAGCTGTGAACTGACCTCAGCTTCGATCCTGACTCTGCTTTACATTCCTGTACTTCACTGCCCAGCTGTGAACTGACCTCAGCCTCAATCCTGACTGCCTCTGCCTTACATTTCTGTACCTTGATGCCTGACAGTAAACTGACCTTGGTTTGTATCCTGACACTGCCTCTTCCTTATTTTCCTGAACTTCACTGCCCAGCTGTGAACTGACCTCAGCTTTGATCCCAACTCTGCCTCTGCCTTACGTTCTTGTATCTTGATTCCCGAATTAAACTGATCTTAGCTTGTACCCTGACTCTGCCTTTGCCTTATGTTCCTGTACATAACTGCCCAGCTGTGAACCGACCTCAGCTTCAATCCTGACTCGGCCTTATGTTCCTGTACCTTGCTGCCTTACAGTAAACTGACCTTGGCTTGCATTCTGACTCTGCCTCTGCCTTACGTTCCTGTACTTCACTGCCCTGCTGTAAACCGACCTTGACTTTGATCCTGACTCACCCTTATGTTCCTGTACCTTGCTGCCTTACAGTAAACTGACATTGGCTTGTATCTTGACCCTTCCTCTGCCTAATGTTCCTGTACCTTAATGCCCGACAGTAAACTGACCTTAGCTTGTATCCTGACTCTGCCTATGTCTTACATTCCTGTATTTTACTGCCCAGCTGTAAACCGACCTCAGCTTCGATCCTGACTTCGGCTTGTGTCCTGACTCTCCCTCTGCCTTACATTCCTGTACCTCGCTTGATTGCAATCTGTATTGCACAACTTTAGGCTGAAATGTACTTTATTTCACCTAGTAGTAGTGGTGGTAGTAGTAGTAGTAATAGTAGTACAACTCCTGGCTGTCTTCCACTGCTCATAGCTGTACTAAGCTCAGTCGCTGAGAAATGGTGTGCCCGTGGTTGACTTGTACAACTCCTGGCTGCACCCAGTCTTGATATAGGATATTGCACTCTACAGTCGCTTTTCCCTTGGATGGTTGGATTAAGTACTCACTCAGTACCACAAAAATGGAGCTCCCTCCCTCCAGAACTTCTAGCTGCTTTAACTCCATGCTGACCCAGTCTGTCTTCTTCTGGCAGGGTCCTCAGCTATGCCTAGCTGAGACCTTAAAGGCTGCACCAAACTCCTAAGTCCTCTCCCCTTCTCCTCTCTGCCCCAGGAGCAGAGCCCCGAGTAGAGGGGTCTCCTCCAGATGGCTGGACCCTGGACTCTGCTCTCAGAATGCCAGGTCTCTGGGTATTTATGGGCTTTCCCTCCACCTTCTGTACAAGCCTCTCCAGGAATTGGCTGGAGATCCCTAAATATTCAGGCTGCTTGCTTTGCATTTCCTGCCACTATACTTCTAGATCAGTGGTCACCAACCTTTTCGGACCTCACGGACCAGTAAACTTACAAATTTGAATCCTGCGGACTACTAAGATGAATTTTACGGCTCTCTGCCCACCTCCTCCTGGATCACACTGCTGTCTTACACACATAATGCTCCAGCTCTCTTCCCCCTAACCCTGGATCACACTGCTGCCTTATACACACAAGGCTTAAGCTCTCTGCCCCCTCCCCCTGGATCACACTGCTGCCTTATACACACAATGCTCCAGCTCTCTGCCCACATCCCCATGGATCACACTGCTGTCTTACACACAATGCTCCGGCTCTCTGCCCCCCTAACCCTGGATCACACTGCTGCCTTATACACACAAGGCTCCAGCTCTCAGCCCCCTCCCCCTGAATCACACAGATGCCGCATATACACAATGCTCCGGCTCTCTGCCCCCCATCACACTGCTGCCTTATACACACAAGGCTCCGGGTCTCTGCTCCCCTCCCGCTGGATCACACTGCTGCCTTATACACACAATGCTCTGGCTCTCTGCCCCCTCCCCATCACACTGCTGCCTTATACACACAATGCTCTGGCTCTCTGCCCCCTCCCCATCACACTGTTGCCTTATACACACAATGCTCTGGCTCATTGCCCCCTTCCCCCTGGATCACACTGCTGCTCTATACACACATGATTCCAGCTCTCTGTCCCCTTCTGACCCCCCACATCACACTGCTGCCTTACACAGACTTATCATTATATCTCACCTCCTTATCCAGCCATGTGCTTGAGCTCTGTGCTCCCTCCCACAGTCTGTGACCAGCGCTGCCATTGGAAGTTCCCTCCTTCTTCACCTCCTACTCTCTGTACTACTCCCGTTGCCTCCCTCACAGGAGCTGGAACTACAGAGGAAAATAACACTGGAAACAACATTAGGCCGTATACTTCTGCCACAATGTTGATTTGCGGCAGAATCCCTGGGGACCACCAAAATTTTCTCCTGGACCATCAGTGGTCCACGGACCACTGGTTGGCGATTTCTGTTCTAGAACACTCCAGAAGTCAAGTCTAGTCAAGCCTTATTGTCATTCCACTACACGTAAGAACATACAATAGAACAAAATGTCGTATCTCAAAGGGCCACGGTGCTACATACAAATTAAACATAATTATAACCAGATGTACAAAGAATAAAAACACAGTGAGGAATACACATCTGGGAACTACGCAACTGTACATATACTATATGTTTCCAAAAGTCTTTGTAGCAGCAAGTGTTTATAAAAGTGTCTAGTGCATATTCAAGAGTAAAAAGGAGGCGACGTGAGACATTCCTGATCACAATACAGTCAGGTCCATAAATATTGGGACAGCGACACAATTCTAATCTTTTTGGCTCTATACACCACCACAATGGATTTTAAATGAAACGAACAAGATGTGATTTAACTGCAGACTTTCAGCTTTAATTTGAGGGCATTTACATCTTGTTTGTTTCATTTCAAATCCATTGTGGTGGTGTATAGAGCCAAAAAGGTTCAAATTGTGTCGATGTCCCATTATTTATGGACCTGACTGTATATAGGAATAGAAGAGGTTTCAAAGAGGATTGGAGTTGAAGGCTCCCACAGCCTGGGGGGAAAAAGCTGTTGAACAGCCTGACAGTCTTGGTTTTGATACTCCGGTACCTTCTACCTGATGGCAAGAGCTGAAAGAGACTGTGGGAGGGATGAGTAGGATCCCTCACGATACTGGTAGCTTTTCTGGAGCATCATGTATGGAAAGAGAGACACCAATAATCTTTTCAGCAGTCTTCTCTAGCCGCTGCAGGGTCTTGTGGTCAGCAGAACTGCAGTTCCCATACCAGACAATGATGCAGCTGGTCAGCACGCTTTCAATGGTTCCCCTATAAAATGTAGTAAGGATGGGTGGGGGGAGACTGGCTTTTTTAAGGCGGCGGAGAAAATATAGGCGCTGTTGTGCCTTCTTGGTTAGTGACGTGATGTTGGTTGTCCAGGTAAGATCCTCTGAGATGTGTACTCCCAGGAATTTAATACTGCTTACTCTCTCCACAGTCAAGCTGTCGATGGTCAGCGGGGAGTGATCAACAGAATTTCTCCTGAAATCCATCACAACCGCCTTTGTTTTGCTTACATTAAGGAACAGGTTATTTGTACTACACCATTTAACCAGTTGTTCCACTTGCTCTCCATAGAGTGTTTGATCATTGTGGCTGATGAGACCCACCACAGTTGTGTCATCCGCAAACTTGATGATATGGTTGGAGCTGAACTTGGCAGTACAGTCGTGGGTCAGCAGTGTGAAGAGCAGCGGGCTGAGCACACATCCCTGTGGGGCACCCGTGCTCAGTGTGGTGGTGCTCAGGTGTGGTGGTGCTCGGTGTGGTGGTGCTCAGGTGTGGTGGTGCTCGGTGTGGTGGTGCTCGACGTGCTGCAGCCAACACGGACTGACTGAGGTCTTCCAGGTTAAAAAGTCCAGGATCCAATTACAGAGGGGAAGGTTGAGGCCCAGCGAGTTCAATTTAGTGATAAGTTGCTGAGGAATTATTGTATTAAATGCTGAGCTAAGGTCAATGAACAGCATTCTAACATAAGAGTCCTTCTGTTCTAAGTGGGTAAGGGCCAAGTGAAGAGTAGAAAATACTGCATCGTCCGTGGAACGGTTTGGACGGTATGAAAACTGATATGGGTCCAACGTGTTTGAAAGACTGGACTTAATGTGATGCATGACTACCCTCTCAAAGCACTTCATCATTATTGGAGTTAGCGCTTTAGGACGATAGTCATTCAAACAGGACACAGGTGTCTTCTTTGGCACTGGAATTAGGATGGTGGATTCAAGACAGGTATGGACAACCGTCTGGCTCAGCGAAATGTTAAAGATATCTGTAAGGACATCTGTCAGCTGTACAGCACAGTCTCTCAGCACACCTACAGGTATGTCATAAGCAGGGCTTTTTTTCTCAGAGAATAGGTGCAGGAACTCAACCATGCCCGCCACACACACATACCTGCCAAATGGCATCAAATAGTAGCTCTTCCCTCTGCATACAACCCCCTCCCTCCATTGCCTTCATCTTCTCCCCCCTCTTAAAAGCTCCACCATCTGTCATATTTCTTACCTTTGTTGCAATATTAAGCTGAAGCACCTATCCGGCTGTAGTACCTCCCAGCATACTATATAATACTATACTAGACTACAGTCACTTGCAAGGGAGATCATACAGTAGGAGCATCAACAACTGGTCATCAGGGAAAAAATGGAGACCACAGAGGGTGCAGCCTACCACGCACCCTCTCCTGCCCATGACTGCGCTGAACCCTGGGCACCTGTTCTGTACCTCCCTTGTCCCTATCCGGCACTCAGTGGGATCTGACCTGTGGGAGCTACTGGGAGATAAGCTATCACTTGTAAACACAGAAGCTGGACTTCAATGTTACCAAGTGATAGTGGTGAGCAGGGAGCAGAAGACCTGAGCCAGAAGTGGTGGAGCTGAGTTCCCCCCTAGTTCCTGCTGAAAAAAATCCCTGGTCATAAGACACGGGGGAAGCAGCAGATCAGCAACCTGCAAGACACTGCACAGGAACTAACACAATTATTCGTGCACCTCTGCCTACAGAGGAGCCAACTAAATTTAGCTAGCAGCCCACCAAACTAGGAGGGTGCTACATCTGGTATCTATTTGCTCAACGCAACCTCATCTGTTATATGTTACAAAATAGTAACAAACGTTGCAATTGCCACCATTTTATTCTTCAGGGTCTCTGCTTTCAGGAAGTTTAAAATTGTTTGGGGGGGGGGGGGTTTCAGTAATCTTAAGACCTAATATGTATATGTGTGCAGAAAGGGCTCTGGCAGCAAAAGGGTTAAATGGTAAACCATGGCGTACTGCATATGTTTTATTTTATTTTTTGCCTGCCAGCCGCTTTAACACAAGGTTGTTGAAAAGTAAAATAACCTAAAATGCTGCCATCGGTATGTGATTAGCAATCGTCCTTTACATCTAATATTTTTTTTGTTTAAAATCTCGAGTCTCTTTTTCATGATTTCCCATTTAAATACTAAACGCTCAAGCAGTGAGCGAGTAACGGTTCAGTCGGCCGCTATTACCGCGGTGTCAGTTTTCTGATTACCGTCTTATGTTTCTACTTTCAAAAATCGCCGTGGTTTAAGGATCCAATAATTCAGCCCGGAATAGAGCCTTTGCTGATTTTTATCACGGCCATTAGTCATTCGGCAATTTCACGCGGAATCTTTGCCATTGAAGGTCATCCATAAATAAAAAACAGGGCTTCAGATTGTGAAAACGCAGATATTCATCAGGTTGCATTGGACGCCCAATAAAGGTCGCGTGCTTTCATTGCAAATATTTCTTGAAATCAGCATTTAAAGGAAACCCGACATTAACACAATGGTCCAACCTTCTACAATTATGGCTCACTCACCACCGGTGTTTAGACATGGGCCAAACAGGGGGAAAGTTCTAACCCGAGCCGTGAACCCCATTGAAGTCTATGGGAGCCGAACCGGAAAAATCAAAACTGCCCATTTTGAAGGCTTATATGCAAGTAGTTGGCTATAAAAGGGGTATGGGGGGACATGTATCAATACAAAATATTTTTTTTAAAAATGAACATTCTTTCAGGAGCAGTGATTTTGATGATGCTTAAAGTGTAAGTTCACCTTTACAGAAAAATCTCCTCACCCCCCCCCCCCCCCTTCCTTGTCCTGCTGACCTGCAGGGCGGCAACCTCCCTTTCTGAGCCCTGGTAAAGCCGCCTCAGGGGTCCAGGGCTTAGAAATCCCCTCGGCATTCACTCTTCTTTCCCACTAAGAGGACGGGCTAATGTGGGTTCTGATTGGTCGGCGCCGACCAATTAGAATACTCCTAAACATCCCTCCTGATTCGTCATGTTTAGGAGATCGACCGGTTCCCGACTAGCTCGGTTGGCTCCCCTAAGACGCTGTAGGAGGCCAGCGCCTGCGCGCCCGCAGCGTGCCCCCCGGAGCCGATGCAAGTGCCCGACGCACGCGATGACCGCCGGGCTCCTCGCGATCGCTCGTGACAGAGCGAGAACCGGGATCTTTGTGTGTAAACACACAAATCCCGGTTCTGTCAGGGGAGAGGAGAGAGATCGGGTGTACATACTAAGTATGAACACTGATCGGTCTCCTCCCCTAGTCAGTCCCCCCTCCCCCAACAGTTAAAACACACCTAGGGAACACAGTTAACCCCTTGATCGCCCCCTAGTGTTAACCCCTTCCCTGCCAGTGACATTTATACAGTAATCAGTGCATTTTTATAGCACTGATCACTGCATGAAAGTCAATGGTCCCAAAAATGTGTCAAAGGTGTCCGATCTGTCCGCCACAATGTCGTAGTGCCGATAAAAATGGCAGATCACCGCCATTACTAGTAAAATAAAAAATTTATAATAAAAATGCCATAAATCTTTCCCATAGTTTGTAGACGCTATAACTTTTGTGCAAAGCAATCAATATATATGCTTATTGCGATTTTTAGTACCAAAAAATATGTAGAAGAATATATATCGGCCTAAACTGAGGAAAAAATTAGCTTTTCTAAGAAAAAATTGGGGATATTTATTATAGCAAAAAGTACAAAATACTATGTTTTTTTTTTTGTTTTTTTTTTAATTGTCGCTCTTTTTTTGTTTATAGTGCAAAAAATTAAAACCGCAGAGGTGATCAAATACCACCAAAAGAAAGCTCTATTTGTGGGAGAAAAAAGGACGTCAATTTTGTTTGGGTACAACGTCGCACGACCGCACAATTGACAGTTAAAGCGACGCAGTGCCGTATCGCAAAAAAAAAATGGCCCGGTCATTGAGCAGCCAAATCTTTCCGGGGCTGAAGTGGTTAATATTATTATTATTAGATTTTTTTTCACTGATCACTTTAACGCGAGTATATTTGTTTTTTTTCTACTGCCCCTATTGACTCAGGGGGCTCTCAGGGGGGGCTGAATACCGCCGAATACTGCTTTAAAATACACGGAAAATAGGTTGACTTTTACCTTAAAAAAGAAGCATCTTTGGGAGTTGTGTGATGGACAGAAGCTGCACTTATTCCTGTGCGTCCCGCCGGCAGACAGAGGTGTCTCTATGTGAGGAATTCCTGCCAAGCTGAAGGGTTGGAAATCCTCTTTCGGTGATAAACATGAAGTCTCTGCTGTTCTACCGGCGTCGGTCAGTGAAAACGGTGATGCAGATTTTTTTTTTTCGTAACCCATTAGGCTAGGTAATTCTCACTGACAGTGTGGCCACTTACTGAAATCCCATAGCGGGTAGTGGTTAGTGCGTGGTCAGTATGTATCTGATAGATGTCCTAAAGGCTGGCGAACTGCTAAGGGAATGGAGAATAATAGGGAAATAGAAGGAAACCACTTTATAAACACTTGAAAACCATGTACTTACCGATGTTAGCCGCTCACATTATTGTGGATGTGATGAGTGGAGTGAGCAGAAGTAGTTGTAGCCCTACACCCGAAGGGGGCGCAGTAGATTTAACTGCTTCTTTCCCAAAACAGTGCAGAGGCAGCCAGGCACACAGCAACAGTCCATTTACTCCAGCTCAGTAAACCGTCTAGGGCGGCATTCTCCAAACTGCGGGCCTGGGGCCAGATGTGGCCCTTTGCTTGCCTCTATTCGGCCCTTGGGGTACTATTCCTTCCACAACTAACACCACTAAGGATGGGTGATCATTCCTCCCATCATTCCTCCCACTGACACCAATGATGGGGCACCATTCCTCCCACTGACACCAGTGATGGGGCACTATTCCTCCTACAAACACCAATGATGGGGCACCATTCCTCCCACTGACACCAATGGTGGGGCACTATTCCTCCCACAAACACCAATGATGGGGTGCTATTCCTCCCACTAATAATGAGGCACTATTATTCCCACTGACACCAACAATAGGGCGCTGTTCCTTCCACTGACACCAACAATGAGACACTATTATTTCCACTGACACCAACAATAGGGCACTATTCCTTCCACTGATACCAACAATGAGGCACTATTATTCCCACTGACACCAACAATAAGGGAACTATTCCCTCCACTGACACCAACAATGAGACACTAATATTCCCACTGACACCAACAATAGGGCACTATTCCTTCCACTGATACCAACAATGAGGCACTATTATTCCCACTGACACCAACAATAAGGGAACTATTCCTTCCACTAATACCAACAATGAGGGAACTATTTCCTCCACTGACACCAACAATGAGACACTATTATTCCCATTGACACCAACAATAGGGCACTATTCCCTCCACTGACACCAACAATGAGACACTATTATTCCCACTGACACCAACAATAGGGCACTATTCCTTCCACTGATACCAACAATAGGGCACTATTCCTTCCACTGATACCAACAATGAAGCACTATTATTCCCACTGACACCAACAATAGGGCACTATTCCCTCCACTGACACCAACAATGAGACACTATTATTCCCACTAACACCAACAATAAGGGAACTATTCCCTCCACTAACACCAACAATAAGGGAACTATTCCTTTCACTGACACCAACAATAAGGGAACTATTCCCTCCACTGACACCAACAATAAGGCACTATTATTCCCACTAACACCAACAATAAGGGAACTATTCCTTCCACTGACACCAACATTAAGGCACTATTATTCCCACTGACACCAACAATGAGGTGCTATTTTTCCCACTGACACCAACAATGAGGTGCTATTACTTCCACTAAGACCAATGATGGGGCATTGTTTACTGCCAAGGACGCTGGGGCATTTTTTTACTTCCACTGGCCACAGTCCGGCCCCCCCTAAATTCTGAAGAACAATAAACTGGCCCTTTATTTAGAAAGTTTGGAGACCCCCTGGTCTAGGGGATGACTTTTTTAGTATTTATTGCTGAAAAAAACTTGTAACAGGAGGGGGACGATGGGGAATGGGACACTCCAAAACGCTTGAGCGCAATTCTGCATGTAGGTGGGGTGCAGCGTGGTGTGGCAGCAATTGCACACAGAGTCCAGGTGCAATGTAAAGAACTTGTATTGAAGAAAGTCAAAGACAGTTGGGAAGACAGCCAAACTTTGAACATTCTGGATTCCAACAGTGTCTGTAGAGAGCAGGTTTCAGCCGAATTGACAGCGCCTGTTAGGAGGAGCAGAGTGCGGCTTGGCTGTCTCGTGCCCAAGCCGGGAAGATGCCCAGAGAAGTTGCGAACCCTACACTTTCCCTCCTCGCCTGGAACCTTCCCCTGCCTCTAGCACTGTCTCTTACAGACGGGGTATCTGCCCCTACTCTACCGACTCCCAAATGCGTGCCAAGCCTGGGAACCAGGGTCTTAAATAGAACAGCAGGGTGGGACTTTGTATGAGGTGCGAGGTGTGTAGAGCCAAGCGCCTCCATCCCCGATAATTTGAATGAAAAAAGAAAAAAAGGGTGGGACTTTATATGTAACACGCACCCCAGGAGATAACACGATAGCAATGAACATGGCAAGTAGCCAAAATATAATAGAACCAAAAACGTTGCATAGACGCATCACATAACATCAATTGGCATTAAATGGTTTAATGGTATATAAATTATGACAGAAGTAAAAATTATAACATAATTCATAATAGATACTATAAAAACCTGAATTCATTAGAGGCAAGTCTCCAATTGTACATAAGATATAGCAAAAATACAATTAAAAACATGATTAGTACATACTGTAAATACTGTATAAAAACAGATTCATAAAAGACAGGTCTCTATGATAATTGATTGTAATCTTGGTTAATTAGTAAAATCCAATTGATATGTAAGGTAAGGTAATGATGCAATTGTAGACATGAGGGGGCAACTATTGGCTCACAATCCCATAGTAAGACAACATAATCGGTTCATACTGTAAACATTGTAGATAACCAAATTCACTGAAGTGTGTCTCCATGATAAATAGTTATAGCCATAATTGGTTGGTACAGTCCAGTTGGTGTATAAGGTAGTAAAATGATGATACTATAGTATAGACAAATTCGGAAACTCAGAAATCCGAAAATAAGAATGAAAATTCAAAAGAACGAAAGTCCGAAAATAAGAACGAAAATCTGAAAATCCGAAAATTCGAAAACCTGAAAATTCGAAAAGCCGAAAATTTGAAAATCTGAAATAATAACTAAATAATTAATAACTTAACTAACTATTAAATTATAGGTATTGGAATTTTTAAATTTGTCTGTTAGAGAATGTAACGAGTAATGAATTTATCCAAAGTTACGAATTATCCGAAATAACGAATGCCGTATCTAAACGAATGGAACGGAACAAATTAATAATAATAATAATATATAATAATATATAATAAACATTTTTATTATTATTATTATTATAAATAATTTATTTTGTTCCATTTGTTTAGAAGCGGCATTCATTATTTCGGATAATTCGTAACTGGATACATTCGTATTCGTTACATTCTCTAACAGCCAAATTTGAGAGGAAATTCCAATACCTATATTTTTTATAGCTAGTTATTATTAGTTTATTAGTTTATTTATAGTTCGTTATTATTCTGAATTTTTGGATTTTCATTCTTTAGAATTTTCGGTTTTTCTTTCTTATTTTCGGATTTTCAAATTTACGAATTTCCGAATTTTCAAATTTACATATTTTCGAATTTAAGAATTTCCGAATTTTCAAATTTAAGAATTTAAGAATTTTCAAGTTTACGAATTTACGAATTTTCCAAATTTATGAATTTAAGAATTTACCAATTTACGAATTTCGATCATAACAAATAACCCAAAAAACAAACAAACAAAAAAAATTTTGGCAGTGCACTGCTAGCTACTGTAGCTGCTAACCGGCAGGGAGGGAAAGGGTTAACTTATTTCCTGGGTCTTTCTTGGCCTGCTTCTGCCCCACTCCTGTGCATATAAATTAGGAAGGAGTTTTGCCCGGACATAGTACAGCCATATGGGAGAAAAGAGGCTGACTGCTGCAATGTAAACAGCACACCATCTGCCTGGAGGGGCTTTGCTCGTTCCTGCCTCAACTATCTTCTTTTTTTTTCTGCCCTCACTGGGGATTGCCTGCCTGGGGAGCCTGGGGCTGCTGAGACCTGTAGTCCTACAACACAAAGCCTGCTGCATGGAAAGGAAAAACACAGACAGACAGCGAGATGTGGGCTAGTGCTTTTGTTCCTGATTGCAGCAAAGCTGCTACAAACCTGTGTCCTAAAGCCTTCCACGTGTTGGGGAATTGCTAGGACTTGCAGTCTTCCCAGATAATGTCAGCAATGGACTCTTTCCTAAAAATAGGGATTGGGGATGTTAAGAAAAGACTGACCTCTATGCTGAACTGTTGCACTATTATTAGGTGCTTCTGTGGCCTCACATATGCACGCTAACGCGTTTTGGGGGGCGCACCCCCTTCTTTAGAGCTGTGCTAACCAGCACAACCATATGCTTCGTGTTTCAATGCAGCAAAGCACAGCCCCGGCTGGGTGAAGGTGGAGTTCAGTGTGCTTTGCTGCATTTAAACACAAGGTATTCGGTTGTGCAGGTTAGCAAAGCTCTGAAGAAGGGGGTGCGCCCCCCGAAACGCGTTATGTGAGGCTGCAGCAACACTTGGAGTTTCTACCTCATATCATCCTTCTATGTACTTGCTATATACTTGTCCACCTTTGTGAGTATGCATTGTATTGGTTGCTTTTCATATCAATAAATTCAGTTTTTACCCAGGTAATGCATTAGGGGTTTGCGCCTTCCCCTTCTTTGTTTTTATACTGTAGCAATAGTTCTAATAATAATAATAATAATACAGCAGTAATAATAGTTGCAATGCTAATAATAATACTACAGCGGTAATAACACACCTCCCAACTTTTTGAGATGGAAACAAGGGACACCTATTAGCAAAAGTATGTAGGCATAGGACACGCCCCCTGCCACGCCCCCTAAAGGAGAATTTTACAAAAAAAATGATTAGTTAAACCCAGAAGTGTTTTTTTTTTTTTTTTTTACCACTACTATTCCTTTATATTGGCTTTTGAAATTCAAATGCAGCAATTTAAAAATCAGATGAAAGGTTTAGCGCTGGGAAACACTTTTTGAAAGATAAAAAGTGCATTTTATATACAACTCTATAGAACAGACCAAAAATGAGGGACAAATGAGGAGGACAGAGGGACATTGCTCCAAATCAGGGACAGTCCCTCCAAATCAGAGACAGTTGGAAGCTATGGTGATAATAGTTGTAATGCAGCCAATAGTTGCAAACAAGGAGCCAATCAGTTGTGTTGCAATGCTTCTGTGCTAACAAAGAATATGCTGATAGGAGAAGAGAGCAAAGTGACCGAAAAATGAGCTCTTCAGTCTGCTGCTTCTCCTTTTATTGTCCAATCGCAGGCTGGGGGGTGGGGGGAACAAGACCTAAAACTGTATTACTGAACTGCACCAGACGTAAATCAGGTCTTCTGCCTTTTCCAGAAAGGACTATGCTGTGCGGCAGAGCTGTGTAAATCGCTGAACTGGACAGAAAAGAATACAAATCATTTGGTAGATAAAACAACTCCTCTTATGTGTATTCTATGTGTGTATTTAACCACTTGCCGACCGCCGCACGCCGATATACGTCGGCACAATGGCAGCGGTGGGCAAATGGGCGTACCTGTACTTCCCCTTTAAGAGGCGGGGATAGCAGATGTGCGCGTGGCCACGGGACCGGCGGACTCAATGCCCTCCGGTCTCCTGGCGATCGTGTCACGGAGCCGCAGAATGGGGAAGTGCCTATGTAAACAACGCATTTTCCCATTCTGCTTTGTGACATGACAGAGATCTACTGCCCCCTGTCATCGGGAGCAGCGATCGCTGTCATGTGACTAGTAGCCCCCCCCTCACAGTTAGAATCACTCCCTAGGACACACTTAACCCCTTGATCGCCCCCTAGTGTTTAACCCCTTCCCTGCCAGTGTCATTTACACAGTAATCAGTGCATTTTTATAGCACTGATCGCTGTATAAATGACAATGGTCCCAAAATAGTGTCAAAAGTGTCCGACGTGTCCGCCATAATGTCGCAGTCCCGATAAAAATCGCAGATCGCCGCCATTACAAATAAAAAAAATTTACAATAAAAATGTCAAAAATATGTAGAAGAATACCTATCGGCCTAAACTGAGGGAAAAAATAGTTTTTTATATATAGATATTTTGGGGGCATATTTATTATAGCAAAAAGTAAAAAATAATGCATTTTTTTTTTCAAAATTGTCGCAATTTTTTGTTTATAGCGCAAAAAAATATAAACCGCCGAGGCGATCAAATACCACCAGAAGAAAGCTCTATTTGTGGGGAAAAAAGGACGTCAATTTTGTTTGGGAGCAACGTCGCACGACCGCGCAATTGTCAGTTAAAGCGGCGCAGTGCCGAATCGCAAAAAGTGCTCTGGTCGGGAAGGGGGCAAAATCGTCCGGGGCTGAAGCGGTTAACTTTGCGCCCGCAGTTCGGGTTCAAAAGGGAAGCTGTCACCCGGAAAAGAGAGCCTGTGCCTGCGGCGGACTCCATCTAACAGCCATGTTTTATCCCTCAGTGTCCAGATTAACGATGCAATCTAATAGCAAGGCCCACACTGGGCTGCAGCTACTCGAAGGGAAGACCTCCAATGTCCAGACTCCAGGCGGTGCTGGGTGCTCCTGACTCTGAGCATCTGTTGGAGAAATAAACAGTAGGCTTCAAAATGCCTAAATTTCCACAGCTGGATACTAATTATTTGGCGGTGGGGGGTAAATGTAAGAAGTTCTTTTAGCTTTTTGCTTCCATCTGCTCTATAATGATCCTCTGCATGCGTGTAACTAAAATGTGTAGTATCTCCTACAATGAGACCTTGTACATTGTTTGGTGGTTCTAGAAAGGTGGGGGGGACGCAGCTAATCATATACCCTTGGATTGTTCTAATAATCTTGTAGTTAACTCCGCCATGGCCAGTCCCAAGCCCATGTTGTTAAAGGAGAAAGGTCATGCCCTGTAAAAAACATTTGCCACTATATTTCAAGCCGACGCGGTATAGAATGAGAATTGTAACCACTTCCGGACCGCCGCACGCCGATATACATCCTAACTTTGAAGAGGGATATCTTTGTTATGGCAGCAGGCTGGCGGTCCGCTTTCCGATAATATTATACAGGATTTATATAGCGCCGACAGTTTACGCAGTGCTTTATAAAAAAGGAGACAATACAGTTATAATACAATAAAATACAAGAGGATTAAGTGGGCCCTGCTCAGAAGAGCTTACATCGGCGGTTGGAGAGGGCCCACCCCCCCCCCCCTCGCCCACTGCGCTCCGAGGCCCTCCGCAGCTTACGGGAGCCGTCGGCAGCGGCGGAGGCGATCGGGTTCTTCTTCTTCCTGGGTATGGAGACTAGTGAGGAGAAGATGGCCCCCCACCCATCTCCATACCATTGCAGGGCGGAAGAGACATCAAAACGTCACTTCCGCCCATAGCTCTTAAAGGGCCATTTTTTCTAAAAATTTTTTTTTTTTAAATGACAATTTTTTTTTTTTTTTTTATTGCATTTTAGTGTAAATATGACATCTTTTTGGCCCCAGATCTCGTATTTAAGAGGTCCTGTCATGCTTTTTTTTTCTATTAAAATAAAAGTGACACTTTTTTAAAAAAAGAACAGTGTAAAAATAAAAAGTAAAACGTAAAATAAATAAGAAATTTTTTTTTTTAAACGCGCCCCGTCTCGCCAAGCTCCAGTGCAGAAGCGAACGCATACGTGAGTAGCGCCCGCATATGAAAACGGTGTTCAAACCACACATGTGAGGTATCGCTGGGTTCGCTAGAGTGAGAGCAATACTTCTAGCCCCAGAGCTCCTCTGTAACTCAAAACACGCAACCTGTAGAATTTTTTAAACGTCGCCTATGGAGATTTTTAAGGGTAATAGTTTGTCGCCATTGCACGAGCCATCGCAATTTTAAAGCGTCACATGTTGGGTATCAATTTACTCGGCGTAACATTATCTTGCACAATATAAAAAAATGGGCTAGCTTTACTGTTGTCTTATTTTTTAATTTAAAAAAAGTGTATATTTTCCAAAAAAAAAGTGCGCTTGTAAGACCCC
Organism: Lithobates septentrionalis; assembly: GCA_037952835.1. Lineage (NCBI taxonomy): Eukaryota > Metazoa > Chordata > Amphibia > Anura > Ranidae > Lithobates > Lithobates septentrionalis. Next base: position 111,990 of record JBBDGP010003316.1, on the reverse strand, counting down.
TGCGCAAATACCGTGTGACGGAAAGTATTGCAACGACCGCCATTTTATTCTCTAGGGTGTTAGGGAAAAAAAAGTATAATGTTTGGGGGTTCTAAGTAATTTTCTAGCAAAAAAAAACGTAACTGATTTAACTTGTAAACAACAAATCTCAGAAAGAGGCTCGGTCCTTAAGTGGTTTTCAATTTTTCAAGTATCCCCTACAGTGAGACTTTGTATATTGTTTGGAGGTTCTAGCAGGTGGTCCTATACCCCTGGATTGTTGTAATCATTTTGACGTTAACTCCGCCTTGGCCGGTCCCAAACCGTGACTGCGAAAGGACGAGGGTTGGGTTTTGAAACAGAAAGCCAGCCCTGTAAAAACCATTTGCCACTATATTTCAAGCCGTCGCAGCAGGGAATGGGGGAAAATGTTCAAGCTTTCAATTATCTGGCGACAGGGGGTAAATGTAAGAAGTAAAAGTTTTTTGTTTTTAGTTTTGCTTCTGCTCTATAATCATCCTTTACATGCTTGCAAATAAAATGTGTTACCTTATAGAGGGCTCTGGTGTCTCAGCATTGCTGGCGGTGCTGATCATCTACAGTAGTGGTGGCCATCTTACTAGATATACGAGGCCACAAGTACGGCCACTGAAATCCCCCAAGAGGCCACGCATTATAAGCATGTGAAAAATTCCACGTGAAATGTTCAGAGATTGTAGGGATGAAAAGGCCCAATGTGCCAGACCCATTGTCACCTACCTGATTGGAGACTGAAATGACGAGGTTGGCCTCCCTTGTATCTCCAGCCCAGGTCCCTCTGAAGGTGGATATCAAGGGACAGGAGGAACACGAGTGCCAGCAAGTGTTGCTAGGAGTGCTTGCAGCATAAGATGCAGACACTGGCAGGCTGGCAGAACATTGGATCAGGAACGGTAGCTGATCCAGCCAAAGTTAAAGGGGCACTCCGCCTAGGCTAAGGGTTCAGATGCGAGGCTTGTCAGAGCACCCAGCAGGCTTGAAACAGGTACTCGCTGTGATGAGCAGAGCTGATACAGATGACAGCCAGATAGGCACTTGAACCAGATGCGAGAGTTGAGCCGGGAACAGCAGCGTGGACACAGGGATAGCCAAGGTCAGCAGCAGCCGGGCAGCGAGGTACCGAGACATAAGACAGAGACGTGGTCAAGAACGGAGCCGGGGGCAGGAACTGGCGACAGAGCAGAAGCAAGATCCAAGTTCAGGTCAAGGCAAAGATAAGCCGAGTCAGCAACAGGGAACAAACAGAGTAATAGCAGGACACAGGGAACAGCTGAAAGAGCAGTCAGCACTGGAGCATGAGCAGGAGACCCTTTAAATAGTCCGTCTGGTGCCCACATGCACTGAGTGCGCAGCCGTGTGCCTAGTCACCATTCTGCCGAGAATTCTGCACACATTTCTATTAGCTATCCTTCATGCATGCAGATTTCTATAAGCCAAATGTCTGGTAGTCATTCTCTGACACCCAATCAGTTACTCCGAATCATCTGCCCATGTGACTCTGTTGGCCATCTTAGGTGTGGCAGAATCTATTTAAGACCCTGGCTCCTGGTTTTGGCGTGCATGCAGCATATGGGTAGAGAAGGGACAGGTCATCCATTTTTAAGGACAGTATTAGCGGTAGGGAGAGCTTCCAGATGAGTTGGGAAAGATTAGGGTACCGCCACTTTCCTTGGACACCTAAACAGTTGGTCTCGGACCAGCCAGGCCGCATTCCGCCCCTCCAGACAGACGCTGTCAATTGGGCTGAAACCTGCTCCACACTGCTGGCATCTGTGAGTGCTCCCAGTTGGGCCTCCTTCCACCAGGCGTGTTGTGAACTGTTGTCCATTTACTTTAATACAAGTTCCATTAATCGCACCTGGACTGAGTATGTGCTATTTCTGTCGCACCACACTGCACCACCCACACCAGGACTAACTGGCTGGATGCCAAGCTTGCAGTGGTCAGTCCTGGCTAACAGCAGCTAGAGACAGAGGCTGCTGCCCAAGCAAGGGTCAGGGCAGGTGTCAATCAGTATAGTAATTCGTCTCCAGACAAAGGATGAATGAAGACGCCAACTGGGGAGAGTGCCTTCCCAGCCAAAAGAAGAGGAGGAGGTTAGAGAGAGAGACTGAAGGAGTGGCTGCAGAAACAGCAGAAGGGGCGGCAGCTGTAGGAAGAGAGAAAGCATCAGACACACCTATAACAACCACATTACCTGAGACTGCTAGAGATCATGGCCATTAAAGTTGTTGTAAACATCTGAAATGAAAAATGAACAAAGTATATCCTTCTATAGTATGTACTTGCCTTAATCCAAAGCATGGAGTGTGATTTATGATTTCTCTGTCAATCTTCTGCTATCTGCATGAGCCAATTCTGGCAGTCTATGGCAACACCAGACAATCCCCGAAGAGGGACCTAACCCCCTAACACAGCAGGTGATTGACAGCCTTGGGATGGGGTAGGGAAGGTGAAGGTGGTTGGTTGTCACACCCTCTATGTTCCCCTCATCGTTGGGCACCAAGTAAGGGTCACATGAGAGGCCTGCCCCGGGGTGGGTTCTTCTGGACTACGCTAGGCACTTTGGATGGTTTCACTGCTTTACACATGGGGCACCTTTACTAGAACAGACAACTGAACTCTAATAAACTCTCTCATTGTAATATACATCACCACGGTCACTTACAAGAGACATGCAGAGCCAATGCCCTCTCCTTCTTTCCAGCTTATCACTACCTCACTCCCAGTAACGGTATGGGGTTCCACCGTTCACCTAGCGCTGACTCCATGCGCACACTTTGCTAAACTCTTCCTCTTCCACACCTGTGTACAGGCTAAGGATCTCAGCAATACAGATCTGCTCCCGTTGCAACATCTCCATCGCTGCAAGAGGCTATTTCACCTGTCACATCAACAAGCTTACGAAAGGCTGCTAGAGAAACCTTCATTACCCTTGGTAACCACTTGTGTCTTCACATTGTATGAACTCTTGTACTGTTATCTTCATACACCATTGTGCTTAGTGACCCGAGCTGTATACTATATGTGCTGGTTACTTGCATTACACCCCTTTAGTAAATTCAGACCAGGCAAAGGCAAAGTTTCAAAAGCTTTACTGAAGAATAAGTTAACATGGCAAGTCAACATAAAGTGCATTTTTTTCCCTAACATCCCTACTACCTGCACATAAAAGAGTCCATTCTTAGCAGAGTCCATCATGATAGTGTCCAGAATCGCCTTCTTCAGGGGAGGACTGCAAGTCTCAGCAGATGTAGTAGGGTCCTGAGGGCAGAAGTGCGTTACTCGTCATCTCGGACTTGGCATATTCAGCAGGCCAGCAGGATGGGGTCCGGTAATGGCAACCTTAGTGTCACGAGGGCCACGTACCTGAGGTGAGACTGAAGTAGTGGGGAGGCATCCCTTGCACCTCGGGTCCTTGAAGCCTCTGGAGATGGAGAGACTTAGTGGCACGGGTGCCAGGGGTGCGGAGCACTGTGCAAGCCTTAGTCCGAGATCCGAGCCAAGGTCCAGTCCAGTTTGGCAATGAAGTATAAAAGGGTTAATCGGAAGAAGAATGGTCGAGATCCAAGCCGGGGTCGGTTCCAATCTGGCAGCTGAGTACAAAAGGGTCAAAAAAGTAGAAATGGTCAAGGTACAAATCCAAGGTCAATGGCAAGCAGCAATCAAGAGTAGTCAAATAGGTTTCCAGGTCACAACAAGTTCAGACAGATCACACACTAGCACAAGAACACGGGGGGACTAAGGATAATCCAGCAATTTGGCAGTGTCTGGGCAGGGCTTATATAGGGAAGATTGAGGTCACTTCCTGTGCGCCTCCTGGGCATTTTCCCGCCTTTTTCCATCAGGTTGAGGTCACTTCCTGTGTGCCTCCTGGGCATTTTCCCACCTTTTTCCATCAGGTTGAGGTCACTTCCTGTGCGCCTCCTGGGTATTTTCCTGCCTTTTTCCATCGGGTCTTCTGCGCAGGTGCGGGTTGGCGCAGTGAGGCATCTTTGGTGCATGCTCAGTTGGCACAGATTTCCTCTTGTGGCAACGCACCATTGGTGCATGCGTAGTAAGCCCTGGACTCTTATAGGGCGTACACACGGTTGGACTTTGTTCGGACATTCCGACAACAAAATCCTAGGATTTTTTCCAACGGATGTTGGCTCAAACTTGTCTTGCATACACACGGTCACACAAAGTTGTCGGAAAATCCGATCGCTCTGAACGCGGTGACGTAAACCACGTACGTCGGGACTATAAACGGGGCAGTGGCCAATAGCTTTCATCTCTTTATTTATTCTGAGCATGCGTGGCACTTTGTCCGTCGGATTTGTGTACACACGATCGGAATTTCCGACAACGGATTTTGTTGTCGGAAAATTTTATATCCTGCTCTCAAACTTTGTGTGTCGGAAAATCCGATGGAAAATGTCCGATGGAGCCCACACATGGTCGGATTTTCCGACAACACGCTCCGATCGGATATTTTCCATCGGAAAATCCGACCGTGTGTACGGGGCATTATACTTAAACTTCCAATAGCTCTCTCTCTTCGGCCACATGGGTACAGACCACTGTCCCTTTTATTATATGCAGAACCAGTGGGTCAGACCCAGGAAAGCCTGCCAAGAAAAGAACCTGGAAGTACAAATAAAGTTTTACTAAACCCAGGAGCCTGCATTTATTATATCTGGTCTCTCACAGTACACATGGAAATAAAATTATTTTAGTAAATATAAACTGATAAATACCTTTTGCTCATCAGCAGTATAAAGCAGGCTTGAGACTTCTATCAGTGTCTGGTTAAAGCTTGCAGGGGGTATTTTCATTCTCCTCTGACTGTCCTATGAGGCTGCAGGATCCCTGACCCTCTATCTGGAAAGTGCTGATTGGCCCTGTGCTGATCACATGCACCCTCCCAAGAAAAAAAAAAAAACTCCCTAGCGATACAAACCAAACTGAGCATGTGCAGAGTGCCCCCAAGGCTCTGTTCTATCAGAAGATGGATTAGGGACTGTGGAAGTAGGGGAAGATCAGAGAAGACAGGATCAAACAGCCTTTTTACACAATGTAGAGGATTAACCCATTAGGTTCCACAGAGAGTATAACAAGCATGCATTACTGCATATACAGACTGATTTTACTGTTGTGGGTTTAGCAACACTTTAACCCTAACCTTCCCAACTGGGGCAGTGTTAACCATTGCTCCCTACAGCCTCAGATGTTTCCCAATGAGATGAAGGGGGTGTGTCCCTTCCCTCCCCTCAGGTCTCAGAATACACTCAGCTCCCTGCTCTGTGCCAAACAACTGGACTGGGAAAATACTGGGCTGAGGCTCAAAAGGGGCGAAAGGGCTGGAGACTGGGCACCAGAAATCTACAGAACAACTGATATAATAGCACAAGATTCCCACTGAACTCTGAGGAGATTCATCTGACCCATAAATACTTTGACACACTTTCTTCTAGCAAAGGCCATATAGGCCAGCCAGGCCCGGGTCCAGCAACAGTCATCTAAGACCTGACGGCTCTTATGGATGCTGCACCTTGTCCATTGCTATTTGCACTGATTTATTAAACACGCCTGCGTGGATGCCAGAAAGATAAAGCAATTTCATCTGGAAAGGCTTCAAGAGGATGCAGTCAAGCCGGTAAATTAAAGGCTTCTGTACAATCTTTGCTGCTAAGGAGAAACTAGTCAGCTTGATTACTGTGTTTCGAAGATAAGGTGGCAGAACGATTGATAACAGAAGATCTTCCTTAACCACTGACAGCTCCAAATATTTTTTAATCTATTTCAGAAGGCTGAAAGGTATTAAACTCAAGTGTAAAAAAAAAAAAAGTTTGCTTAGTGGACGTATTTATTTTTTATTAGCACAAAATTGCGGCACATATTTCGGGGCAAGCAGGACTCCATAAGTTACTGGTAACAAATCCAATGGCTCTTGCTTATGTCTTTGCGAGCCTACCATTTTGCCATGCCCGTCCAGACGAAACGCGCTGACGTCACGGACATCACGTGACTCCAAATACAGAAGGCCCTCCAGCATGGGGATGACGAGCCAGATTGGGTTGCAGCTTGTTGCCCATATGGACTAAGGGACTGAGCATAGCATGCCCCCCCCCCCCATCATGGATTACCGCTTGGAAGCATCATATTTAAAACAGAGTTCCAACGACATTTAACAATTTAAAAAAAAAAACATTTCTGAAGTTAATACATTGCCATGTAATACTCGCGTTTTTGTCGCAATTCGTCCCCTGGTGTCGCGTTTAATACCCAAAAGAAAACTTATATTATTCATTGCTGGCCGTTGTCATTTTGCTTGTGGGCATGTGAAGCCCACAAGCATTTATTTCCGGGATACGGTGCAGCTGAGCGACCAGCATGCCCCGCCCCGTTCTTGCGCATGTGCAGTGATGCGCCGTAGCGGCGCTGTAAAGTATACAGGTTGCCATAACAAAGAGCGGCGGCGGCGGAAGTGCCCGCCCCATTGTTATGGCAGCCTAGCCCTCGGCGCTGCCCACTGACTCCTGGGAAATGATGACACACGTCTCCCAGGAGCAGTAGAGAGCGGAGGCGCCAAGGGAAGTGACGTAAGGAGCCGCGGTGATGAAGAAGGGACCACATAGCAACAGGCATAAAAAGGTAAGTTAAAAAAAAAATGTTCTCCAAATGTTTTTCTTTGTATTATTTCATGCACATTAATGACATTTTTTTTTTGGGTGGAACTCCACTTTAAGTCCATATGTGTACAGGCACGGAGGCGGAGTTTCTTAACCACTTCAGCCCCGGAAGATTTTACACCCTTCCTGACCAGAGCACTTTTTGCGATTCGGCACTGCCTTGCTTTAACTGACAATTGCGCGGTCGTGTGACACTGCAACTAAACAAAATTGACGTCCTTTTTTCCCCACAAATAGAGCTTTCTTTTGGTGGTATTTGATCACCTCTGCGTTTTTTTTTTTTGCGCTATAAACAAAAAAAGAGCGACAATTTTGAAAAAAAAAAGCAATATTTTTTTACTTTCTTGCTATAATAAATATTCCCCAAAAGTATATAAAAAAACATTTTTTTTTCTCAGTTTAGGCCGATATGTATTCTTCTACATATTTTTGGTAAAAAAAATCGCAATAAGCGTATATTGATTGGTTTGCGCAAAAGTTATAGAGTCTACAAAACAGGGGATAGATTTATGGCACTTTTATTATTATTTTTTTTCTATTATTATTAGTAATGGCAGCGATCTACGATTTTTATAGTGACTGCGACATTATGGCGGACACATCGGACACTTTTGACACTATTTTGGGACCACTGTCATTTATACAGCGATCAGTGCTAGAAAATGCACTGATTACTGTGTAAATGACACTGGCAGGGAAGGGGTTAAACACTAGGGGGCGATTAAGGGGTTAAGTGTGTCCTAGGGAGTGATTCTAACTGTGGGGGGGATGGGCTACTACTCATATGACAGCGATCACTGCTTCCGATGACAGGGAACAGTGATCTCTGTCATGTCACTAGGCAGAACGGAGAAATGCCTTTTTTACTCAGGCATCTCCTCGTTCTGAGGCTCCGTGATACGATTGCCGGGAGACCGGCAGACATTGAGTCCGTGGGTCCCTCGGGCACGGTCATGCTATACGCGGGGGGGGGCGCGCGCCCGCTAGCCCCACCATTTAAAGGGGACGTACAGGCCCATTTGCCCACCGCTGCCATTGTGCCGACGTATATCGCTGTGCGCTGGAATGGTAAAGTACCATCCATGCTTTACTTACCATCCCTACATCCACTAGATCAGTGATGGTGAACCTTGGCACTCTAGATGTTTTGGAACTACATTTCCCATAATGCTCTTGCACTCTGCAGTGTAGTTAAGCATCATGGGAAATGTAGTTCCAAAATATCTGGGGTGCCAAGGTTCGCCATCACTGCACTAGATGTTCACATGCTAAACAAGCATACAAGCAAGCCTATACCTGACGGAAGAGTACACCTGTGTAACGGTATGCCTGTACATAGACTGCTTAAATGGTAATATCTCCAGACCCAAGACGCTGTTCCACTCTTTAGTGTGACAAGCTCTGCCCTCTGAGTGATTACTGACAGCGAGAATATCGCGTCTTGTGACTTTATCATTATCAGCAAAAAGTGCATGAACGGGTGGGTCCACTTGACAACAGGATTATAATGACTTTTTCGTTACATCATCACCTTATTATACACTCTCAGTGAATCAGAATGTTACCTTGCTTCCACGGTTATTGTCCAACATCGTCCCACCACTGTGCTTGATATCAATGAATGCATTTATGAAGTCCCCTTTAGATGTAAATTCCAAGATCTTTTTTCCCTCCCCCAAATAGAGTGTTCACATTCCATGGACCCTCAGAGGGACACCATCATCACCCCCACGCTATCTCTGAATAGGAAATGTACAGTATCTCACAAAATTAATGGCTGTGTGTTGAGTTATTTTGAGGGGACAGCAAATTTACACTGTTATACAAGCTGTACACTCACTACTTTACATTGTAGCAAAGTGTCATTTCTTCAGTGTTGTCACATGAAAAGATAGAATAAAATATTCACAAAAACGTGAGGGGTGTACTCACTTTTGTGAGATACTGTATATACCACCAGCAGCCTTCCGGGACAATGCACAGAATGGATGTCCTTTACTTATGCACACCCACCCATAGAACCCTGTATGAGACTTGCATCGCATGACATCCTTTCTGTGCATCATGACAGTTTTTATAGGTTATATGTTGTCATGTTCCATGTATGTCCTTGTCTGATGTTTAGTAGATGTATGTTTATGTATGTATTGCACTAATATGTTTCTGCCAGTGTAATTTATGACAATGCAAAAGTGAACATTTGAGGAGGAGTATTACTCTCCATTGATTTTATTGTTTGACATCAATAAAATATTTTTCCTTAATATTGCCCTTTGTTACCTAAGTAACTTCGTTTCACCCAGTGAATTTCATGGGTTAATTTATATGCTCTTGTTAAGGTTATAATGACGACACCCTAATTGGTGAGTGGCTAAGGTATAATTTCCAATTTTGCAGTGGACCTTACCACGCCCGTTTTTGTTTTTTTTTTCAGTTTGATCCATATAAAAAAAAAGTTTGCTTAGTTAGTGGACGTATTTATTTTTTATTAGCAAAAAAATTTGTGGCACATATTTCAGGGCAAGCAGGCCTCCATAAGTTACTGGTAACAAATACAATGGCTCTTGCTTACGCCTTTGGTAGTCTACCATTTTGCCATGCTCCCCTCTGAAGCACTCAGAGGCTTCCCCTTTCCTGAGCCAGATGAAATCTTCCTCTTGGCTGAAGTCCTGTTCAGCACACTTATCAGTTGGCCTCTGACCAAGAGAACAGTTCAAACGTACAGACAGTACTCTATCATTGCTTGGGCAAGACCTCTTGTCAGTTCTGTTTCTTCTGTATTCTGCTTAGCGATCATTATTTTCAATCAGGTTTGACCCAGAATTATCCTTGGCCATTCTTTCCGCTGCCTGCCCCGACTTCCCACCTACTTCCTGACTCCGGCTGTCTGCCGCCTTTCCTGATCTTCTACCTGGTTCCGACTACATCAAGGCCTTAGGATTTGGTGCTTTATTAATGTAACAAAAGAAAGTGCATAGTGACACTGTCATCAAAATCAATGGACAAGAAAATGGCGACAATAACATGGTCCAGGAGGTTCTCCTGTTTACCTTGCACAGTTGCGAAAACCTTTCTCCATGGCACGTATGTCAGCTATTTTTGTGAGCCACAGCGAAATCGAAGGAGGCAATTCCTGCTTCCATAGGGACGTAACGCACGCCTTGGCCGCAATTCAGAAGATGGACGACCATTGAATTTTTATATTTACGCTTTGAAAAAATCTGAGAGATGAAGAAGATATCTGGCCGGGACAGACCCCAGATCATGGTCGGTGAGCTGCCCTATGATGTCTCTCATCTTTAGACCAAAACTCCTCTAATTTCCGGAAGGACCAAAAAATATGCAACATGGTACCCTCTGCCTCTCCACAACGCCAACGGGTATTCATCCTTTCAGGATAGATTTTCTGCAGCAGGTAGGGAACTTTATACCAACGTGTGAGGATTGTACAACTCAGCTCTTGATATTTACTAGCCACTGAAGAATAGTGGGGCAAAGTATAGAATATGACCCCGCTGCTGTCGTGGATATTCTAGTATACTCTTGCGCTATTAAGCGCCCTTTCAGTCTAATGGTATAATGCATCTTTAAATAACCCATGTCTCCTGCATTTCCCTAATAAACAGACATGACCATGCTTACGTCCTCATCTCAGCATGACTGCCCCCTCCTGGGCAGCGGCTCTTGGCTTTTATTCACACACACAAAGGAAGTCACAAACAGGAAACCCTGGCCCCAACAGCCAATCGCTTCCTACACAGGATGTGACAACACAGGATATGAGTTCATACAACAACCAATGACTACCGTTCTCTGCTGATGGGAGCTTATCTGCACGTGTACGTCATGGCACTTCAAATATGTTGATAAGGCATACAGGGGTGACACGAGCGCACATCCGCTAAACCGATAATGTCTTTGCAGAGCGAACACTCCCCCCCCCCAGACGAACATCTGTGCATCACACAGGGGCCCTTTCGCCGGCAGACATATCCTCACTCTGCAAACACCTCTCTCCAACCTCAGGAAGTTTTCCACTATCTAACGGATCTCAACCAGCGTCAATCGGCCCCAAGATGTTGAAAGACAGAGGGCCAGAGCCATGAGGCTTAGGCCCAAGCCATGATCCAAAGGGAAAGGGGAAGAGGCTCAGACCAAGGCCAGCATCGGAAGAGAGAGGGGGCAAATTGCCTGTGTGTGTGCTCCTTTTTATTCAAACATACACGCCCACTCGTAGCCACCCCCACTTGCCTCCTTCCCATAGATTTTGCCAAGAGGTATTCCTAATATCTATCCATTCTCCAGGAAGCACGCTGTATTGTCCACTAGGGGGCAGCACTTGTCCATGAATCGCCACTGTCCAACCTGGGTCAAATCTTAGCTGAACCCATCAGTCATCTTGGCAGCAGTGGCTCTCTATGAAGCTTTGTTTACAGACGTGCTAATCAGGAATTCTCATAGACAGACCGGAGTCAGTATTGTCATGCAGAGTTAGGCTTAATTGGCTACACTCCAACCTAGGCCACCTGGCTGTATCAGCCAGGAAGTAAACCTCCAGAAATATGATACTAATTCATGTTGAACTCCAACAACGGTGTTCAAATCTCTTTCCCATTTCTGGGGGAATCCCTCAGGAGGATGTGTTAACACTTTATATGTCTCCGATACCCCATGGGCAGAGGGTGCTTCTACCAAGCATACATTTTCTAACGGCGTATTCGAGCAGTTTGACCACCCCCACCGCGAAGTAGAGAGCTAAGAAAATGAAAAGTTGCTGCATCCGCTACGGGTCCAATGGTGGATTATACAACAACTGTATTTCCGCCCTAGTCTTCAACCTCGAGTCTTCAAGGTAATCACCTAAACGAAATTTACCTTGCCCAAACGTTTATTTAAAAGGGCTATCAGTGTGGCCTGTGGGAAATGCTGGGTTCCCCAATACTGGGTAGAGCTGCTATAAAACACATCCAATTTAAAAAAAATGTAAAAAAAATCTAATTTCTTCATCAATTTAGGCCAATATGTATTCTGCTACAAATTTTTGGTAAAAAAAAAAAAAAAAATCCCAAAAAGCGTATATGTATTTGTTTGCGCTAAAAGTTATAGCGTCTACAAACTAGGGGATAGATTTTTGGACTTTTTAAAAAATTTTTTTTATTGTTTTTACTAGTAATGGTGGCGAACAGCGATTTTTGGAAATGACAGCCACCTGCGGCGTACAAATCTGACACCAAGTGACACTTTTTGGGGACCAGTGACACCAATACAGTGATTCGTGCTGGAAAAAAAAAAGCACTGTCACTGTATAAATGACACTGGCAGGAAAGGGGTTAACATCAGGAGCAATCAAAGGGTTAAGTGTGCTCCTAGGGAATGCTTTCTAACTGGGGATGGACTGACTGTAGGAAGAGAGACATCATGATTAGCAGGAACACAAGATCTCTCTCTCCCTCTGTGACAGAACAGCGGTCTGCCTCATTTACGTAGGCCGCCGGACCCGCTGATTGGCTCCCGCCTGGTCCAATCACAGCGGGAGCACGGCTCCGGTGGTGCGCGCGCGCACGCCCCCCAGAGATTCGACAACGGAAATCACGTACAGGTACGTGGTTTTGAGCTTAAGGGCTGCCCTGCCACAGTAAATGTACATGGGGTGGTCCTTAAGTGGTTAAAGGATGAGGAGTTTAGACAGAAACCCATGAAAAGTCCATTGTTAGGTACCAGGAACTTTGCCAATGTGGTTAAATATAAAGTCTCATATAGCAATCTCAAAAAATTTGAATATCATCAAAAAGTTTATTTATTTAAGTAATTCAATTCAAAAAGTGAAACTCATATATTTTATATAGATGCGTTACACACAGAGGGATATATTTCAAGCAGTTCTTTCTTTTATTTTTGATCATTATGGCTTACAGCTAGTGATAACCCAAGATTCTGTATCTCAGAAAATTTGAATATTACACAAGACCAATAAAAGAAGGCTTTTTAATACAGGAATGTTGGCTTACTGAAAAGTATGCCCATGTACAGTATAGTATGAACTCAATACTTGGTCGGGACTCCTTTTGCATGAATTACAGCATCAATGCGGCGTGGAATGGAGGCGATCAGCCCGTGGCACTGCTGAGGTGTTATGGAAGCCCAGGTTGCCTTGATAGTGTAGGGCTGGGCTCAGCCCCTCCTTCTCTGAGCTGGCCACTCAGCTGTCGGCTAATTGACAGCTCCCATCTCTCTCCACAGTTACTCAGCTGTTGATGATATCCTGCTCGTCAGACCTGCCTACTTAAGCCGTCCAGTCCAGAGACACTCTGCCTTCGCCTTGGTCAACATCACAGAAACTGTCTCCTGCGATCCTGTTCAAGACTTGCATTGCTGACATCCCTTCTGGCTCCAGATCCTGCTTGCTGTTCCACTACATTGATCCCTGACTTCTGGCTTGGCTGACTATCTGTTCCAGTTACTGAACTTTGGCTATGTTTTGACTACGTTTGTTCTTTTTACCTTTATTATTAAACAAGTGTGATTTAACTGTACTTCTGTCTCGGCCTGATTTCATGGTTTCTGACAGATAGTGGCTTTCAGCTCGTCTGCATTGTTGGGTCTGGTGCCTCTCATCTTCCTCTTGACAATACCCCACAGATCCTCTATGGGGTTTAGGTCAGGCGAGTTTGCTGGCCAATCAGGCACAGTAAAACCATGATCATTAAACCAGGTATTGGTACTTTTGGCAGTGTGGGCAGGTACCAAGTCCTGCTGGAAAATGAACTCAGCATCTTCATAAGGCTGGTCAGCTGAGGGAAGCATGAAGTGCTCTAGAATTTCCTGGTAGAGGGCTGGACTGACTTTGGACTTGATAAAATACAGTGGACCAACACCAGCATATGACATGGCTCCCCAAATCATCACCGACTACGGAAACTTCACACTGGACCTCATGCAACTTGGATTGTGTAGCAGCAAAACAAATACTCTTGTGCATGAATGTGTTAACCAGGCAATCCAAAGTTCAGAGTGGATAATATCTTTAGGTCTTGCTGCCCTCCAGGATAGGGATATCCTGGAGGGCAGCAAGAGTCTCTGAGAAAGAAGGTAGTCCTTCGAAACGCGTCAGACAGCAGTGGTTCGCACGTCCTCTCTTCAGGATCTGGAGACCGCTATCAGTAGACAGATTGTCACAAGCCAAAGATTGTTACAGTGTGGCTTTCTTTCCATCTTTGTGAGTAGTTTTTAATATTTTTTCCTCTAATAAACACATCAAAGGATAATGCACAAGGCTGGTGCGCCCTCTTTTTTTCTATTCTCCTTTTTGACAGCTTGGATTCTGTGCCTCTCCAATCTTCCTCCAGACTCTGGGACCTTGATTTCCAAATAAAATGCAAAATTTTCCACAGTCCGTGATGATTCGGGGAGCCATGTCATCTGCTGGTGTTGGCCCTCTGTGTTTTATCAAGTCCAAAGTCGGCTCAGCCCTCTAGCAAGAAATTCCAGAGCACTTCATACTTCGCTCTGCTGACCAGCTTGATGGAGATGCTGAATTTAATTTTCCAGCAGGACTCGGCACCTGCCCACACTGCCAAAAGTACCAATACCTGGTCACATAATCATGGTATCACTGTGCTTGATTGGCCAGCAAACTCAGCTGACCTAAACCCCATAGAGAACCTGTGGGGTATTGTCAAGAGGAAGACCCAACAATGCAGGCGAGCTGTTACAAGTTACAAGCACTAGCTATCAATGCAGCTTTCTACTTGCTAGCTGCATTGTCGGATGGGTGTTGGGAATGGGGGGGGGGTTTCCTGTCCAACCACATCTTCTCATAACTTCACATTCCTGGAGCGGTAGAGTGTTCAGTTCTCAAGGGAACTAAGTACATGTATTGCTTTGTCCTATCTTCCTATGTACTGTGGAAGACCAGCTATTTGGTTGCCCCCCCCATGCCCAACTGCCATCCGGCAATGCACTTAGATAGGGGGCAGCTGCCTTGATAACGTGTGCTTGTTTTTGGTTCCCATCTTCCTGTGTGCTGTAGAAGGCTAGCTATGTGGTTGCATAGAAATCCCCCCCATCCCCGAAGGCCACCCGACAACGCAGCTTGCAAGGGTATGGCTGGCATTGAAAGCTGGCACTTGTCCCCTAGATCCTGAAACAAGCACCAGCTGATACCCCTGCATTCAACTTGCCAGCACAAGTGTTTGGAGCCAGAGACTAGTACCAGCAATCAATCAATCCGTCTCCTTGCTAGAGTTGTCGGATGACCATGAAAGATGGTGGGGGGAGGAGGAGGGCCTCCTGTCCAATTGCATAGCGGGCCTTCCACAGCATGTAGGAAGATGGGACAAATTACCACGATACACAGTAATAAAAAACAAAATGAGACTTCTCTTCTTTGTTTGCAAAATATAATACAGCTATGCAGCGTCACACTTACCCGACCAACCCAAAATCTTTCCTTGCCTAGCCTGCCCAATAATATCTCCATAACATGCATTGCTAATGCAGCATTGTGGGGACAGGGACTGAGGCCAGATGTTGAAGTCATCTAATCCAATACAGTTAGATATGGATTCTGTTCACACTTCACGGATTAAGTTTAAACCTCTACCGTAAAACACCATAAAATACCAATGATATGTATATTGGGTGTGAACTATTTAGCAGAACTGGTGACAAAGATGGGGAGACATCGTATTTATAGTGACTAGATTTCGTTTCTCCGAGGATTTTAATGAGATTTATTCCTGGGGCAGCTGTACTGATTAGATTACTGGCACACGCAGAATTTATCCATGGAAAAAAATAAATCTGTACAGCGCAGATCTGACGTACAGTGCCTTGAAAAAGTATTCATACCCCTTGAAATTTTCAACACTTTGTCATGTTACAACCAAAAACGTAAAATGTATTTTATTGGGTTTTATGTTATAGACCAACACAAAGTGGCACATGATTGTGAAGTGGAAGGAAAATGATAAATGGTTTTAAGAATTTTTTTTATCAATAAATATGTGAAAAGTGTGGGGGGCATTTATATTCAGCCCTGAACACACCATCCCCACCGTGAAACATGGTGGTGGCAGCATCAAGTTGTGAGGATGCTTTTCTTCAGCAGGGACAGGGGAGCTGGTCAGAGTTGATGGGAAGATGGATGGAGCCAAATACAGGGCAATCTTAGAAGAAAACCTGTTAGAGTCTGCAAAAGATTTGAGACTGGGGCGGAGGTTCACCTTCCAGCAGGACAACGACCCTAAACATACAGCCAGAGCTACAATGGAATGGTTTAGATCAAAGCATATTCATGTGTTAGAATGGCCCAGTCACAGTCCAGACCTAAATCCAATTAAGAATCTGTGGCGAGACTTGAAAATTGCTGTTCACAGACACTCTCCATCCAATCTGACAGAGCTTGAGATATTTTGCAAAGAAGAATGGGCAAAAGTTTCACTCTCTAGTTGTTCAAAGCTGGTAGAGACATCCCCAAAAAGACTTGCAGCTGTAATGGCGGCAAAAGGCGGTTCTACAAAGTATTGACTCCGTGGGGCGCCATACAAATGCCCCCCACACTTTTCACATATTTATTTGTAAAAAAAATTGAAAACCATTTATCATATTCCTTCCACTTCACAATTATGTGCCACTTTGTGTTGGTCTATCACATAAAATCCCAATAAAATACATTTACGTTTTTTTGGTTGTAACATGACAAAAATGTGGAAAATTTCAAGGGGTATAAATACTTTTTCAAGGCACTGTATATATACCATGGTTTGTGATGCTATAACCTTCACATAAACCAATTAAAGGGCTACTAAACCCTCATTTTTATTTTTAAAACAAACATGTTATACTTACCTCCGCTGCGCAGTTTGTTTTGCACAGAGTGGCCCCGATCCTCCTCTTCTGGGGTCCCACATCAGCGCTGGTGGCTCCTCCCCACATCAGAAAACCACCTAGGAAAAGCGCTCTCCTTGGGGGTACCCATGTGGGCCCCCTCCCAAGTCCAGCATTTGCGTCCATAGACACAGAATGCCGGATTCGGCCCCGGCGCCCGCATCATTGGATTTCATTGAAAGCAGCGGGAGCTGCTATAAGGGGGGCTCGGGGGAGCTGCAGACACTACAGAAGGTTTTTCGCCTTAATGCATAGAATGCAATAAGGTGAAAAACCATGAGGGTTTACAACCCCTTTAATATACACTTATTGTTTTTTGTTTTTTACCAAAGACATGTAGCAGAATACATTTTGGTCTATGATGAAAAAATTTGATTTTATTGGATATGTTTTATAACATTAGAAGAAAAGGGTTTTTTTTTTTATTACATTTTCTTTCTTTTTTTTTTGTTTATATAACAAAAAAAATAAAAACCAGTGGTGATTAAATACCACCAAAAGAAAGCTCTATTTGTGTGAACAAAATGATTAATATTTCATTTGGGTGCAGTGTTGCATGGCCACGCAATTGCCGGTTAAAGTAGCAAATAGCAAAAAATTGGCCTCAAGGGGGTAAAGAAGGTAAAACTCTCCGGAGTTTAAGTGGTTAACCGCTAGCCGACCAGCCGCCGCAGTCATACTGCGACAAGGTTGGCACGGCTGCCCAAATCGCGTAGCTATACGTCGGCTCTTTAAGACACTATAGCAGGCGCGCGCGTGCCCGCAGCGTGTCCCCGAAGCCGATGGGCGTGCCGGTGGGCGCGATCGCTCCTGACAGAACGAGAACGGGGATCTGTGTGTGTAAATACACAAATCCCCTGTTCTGTCAGGGGAGTAGAGACAGATCGTGTGCTCCTACTAAGTAGGAACACCGATCGGTCGCCTCCCCCAGGCAGCCACATCCCCCCCTCACAGTTATGGGGCGTACACATGGTCGGACTTTTCGGCTACAAAAGTCAGACGGACCAAATCCGGCGGACAATCCGATCGTGTGTGGGCTTCACCGGACCTTCAGCGGACTTTTCCAGTCACAAATCTGACGGACTTTAGATTTGAAACATGCTTCAAATCTTTACGTCGTAACTCCGCCGGACCCAGAAATCCGCTCGTCTGTATGCTAGTCCGACTGACAAAAACCGATGCTAGGGCAGCTATTGGCTACTGGCTATCAACTTCCTTATTTTAGTCCGGTGTACGTCATCACGTACGAATCCGTCTGACTTTTGTGTGATCGTATGTAGGCAAGTCCGTTCGTTAGAAAGTCCGCCTCAAGTCCGTTAAAAGTCCGTCGAAAGTTTGTCGGACGGGCTGTCGGACTTTTATAGCCGAAAAGTCGTGTGTACGCCCCATAAGGAACACACATAGGGAACACAGTTAACCCCTTGATCGTCCCCCCAGTGTTAGCCCCTGCCAGTGACATTTATACAGTAACCAGTGGCTATTTTTAGCTCTGATCGCTGTATAAATGTCAATGGTCCAAAAAAGTGTCAAAAGTGTCCGATCTGTCCGCTGCAATATCGCAGTACCGATAAAAATCGTAGATCACCACCATTACTAGTAAAAAAAAAAAATAATAAAAATGACATAAACCTATCCCCTATTTTATAGACGCTAAAACTTTTACACAAATCAATCAATATACACCTATTGCGATTTTTTTTTTTTTTTTTTTACCAAAAATATGTAGAAGAATACATATCGGCTTTAACTGATGAAGAAATTTGTTTTTTTAATTATTTTTTTTTTGGGGATATTTATTATAGCAAAAAAGTATAAAATATTGAGTTTTTTTCAAAATTGTCGCTCTTTTTTTTGTTTATAGCGCAAAAAATAAAAACCGCAGAGGTGATCAAATACCACCAAAATAAAGCTCTATTTGTGGGGAAAAAAGGACGTCAATTTTATTTAGGTACAGCGTCGCACGACCGCGCAATTGTCAATTAAAGCGAAGCAGTGCCGTATCGCAAAAAATGGCTCTGGTCAGGAAGGGGGCAAATCCTTCTGGTCCTAAAGTGGTCGAATAGGCTTTCCACTTTTAGGCATATATTCCTATTGCCATTATTATAGATTGTATAAAAAGATACATTTGTGCTTTTGTTGTTTTTAGTTCTGATTCTCCCCACCAGTGTAATACTTTCTGGAAAAACATTGTTTCTTTTTATTCCCCCACCCCCGTTACCAACCAAGCGGAGGAGATTCCATTTTTCACTTTAGTGTTATGATCAGTGAACCAAACATGAAGCTTTTCTTCTGGAAGTAAAGACGATGCATTAAGACAAGTCAGATCTAAACAATGAGAAGTAAACTGTATATATCTGGAGTAAACCGTACCCAGACAGAACACAGAGGAGGAACAGTAGCTCGCTCTCCGGAGTCGTGCCAGGTTGCTCCTCGCTTTAACAGCTCATCACTCTTGACAAGGAGGATGAAGATTCCACCGCGCCGAGTCCATCCAACGACCGCCATGTATACAGAGTCTTAGAATGAGAGTTTCTAAGAAGCCTTCTCTGGTTCTGCCAGCTGGCGTGAAGGATGATGGCCGGTGTCATTTTCTCAAACCTTTCTGATACTTCAGCTACATGAACAGAGAATGGAATTTTCCATCATTTACATACAGATGGATAAATGGACAAAAGCTGCCCGTTCCTGGTGTATACACAAGTTCATCTGTTTACCTATTGCCTAATGATCATCGCCTTTCTTTATAATTTTTTTTTGGGGGGGGGGGGAGAATCTTGTAACATGAATGTATCTCTTTGTCTAAGCAGAGAAATGTAACATACCACCCAGGCATCAGGCGATAGAGCCCGGCTCACCAAGTCCTTCCAGACCTCCAGCGTGCTCCAAGCTCACATTTCCTCCATTACTCACCGCCTCTTTCTAATCTATGGATTTTCGCACCGGCCAAGCCATTTATATTTGTGTTTTGAGTTTCTTGCTGAAATGAAGAAGAGTTCCAGAGTGTTCCACTGGAAACGTCAAGTTGACGTGTTTAAGGAAAATCATATCTCTCTCATCTCACGAAGGACTGTGGTGACAGGTTAAACCTAATGGAAACATCATCTCATTTACTCGTTTGCTAACAGAGTTTGAAAAGTAGAGAGGTCCAAATTCTAGTGTTCTTTGAGGATTGTAGCGCACCTCCTAAAGGAGCCACTGGTGAACTTGGTTCCTTGCCCAAGTTAAAGTGCATTTTCTCCACTCTCTCTCTAACTCAAATGAACAGTCTAGGGCAATGGTTCTCAACTCCTGTCCTCAGGACCCACTAACAGGCCAGATTTTAAGTATTACCTTGGGGAGATACAGACTAGAATACTGCAGCCACTGAGCAGCATTATCTTGCAAACCTGGCCTGTTAGTGGGTCCTGAGGACAGTTGAGAGCCACTGGTCTACGGGGTGTCTTTTTAGTGTTTTATTGTAATAGTGAACTTAGATGGGGTAAAGGAAGCATGGTAGACCCCAAAACTGGTAAACTGAACTCTTTGAGAACCCCTCTCTATCTGCTCAAAATGTCCCACATAATCTCTAATGTGTGGGTGGCTAACTTCTCCCAGAAGACCAAAAGCTACACACAGTTACTAACTGTCACGAGGGCCACGTACCTGATGTGAGACTGAAGTAGTGGGGAGGCCTCACTTGCACCTCGGGTCCTTAAAGCCTCTGGAGATGGAGACAGAGTCTATGTGGACACCGAGTGGCAGGGGTTCCAGGGGTGCGGAGCACCGTGCAAGCCTCAGTCCGAGATCCGAGCCGAGGTCAAGTCCAGTTGGGCAACAAAGCATAAAAGGGTTAATCCGAAGAAGAATGGTCGAGATCCAAGCCGGGGTAGGTTTCAATCTGGCAGCTGAGTACAAAAGGGGCAAAAAAGTAGAATGGTTAAGGTACAAATCTGAGGTCAATCGCAAGCAGTAATCAAGAGTAGTCAAATAGGTTTCCAGGTCAAAACAGGTTCAGACAGATAACACACTAGCACAGGAACAAGGGGGTACTTAACCACTTGAGCCCCGGACCATTATGCTGCCTAAGGACCAGAGGTCTTTTTCCAATTTGGCACTGCGTCGCTTTAACTGCTAATTGCGCGGTCATGCAATGCTGTACCCAAATGAAATTTGCGTCCTTTTCTTCCCACAAATAGAGCTTTCTTTTGATGGTATTTGATCACCTCTGCGGTTTTTATTTTTTGCGCTATAAATGGAAAAAGACCGAAAATTTTGAAAAAAAAAGATATTTTCTACTTTTTGTTATAAAAAAAATCCAATAAACTCAATTTTAGTCATACATTTAGGCCAAAATGTATTCGGCCACATGTCTTTGGTAAAAAAAATGTCAATAAGCGTATATTTATTGGTTTGCGCAAAAGTTATAGCGTCTACAAACTAGGGTACATTTTCTGTAATTTACACAGCTTTTAGTTTATGACTGCCTATGTCATTTCTTGAGGTGCTAAAATGGCAGGGCAGTACAAAACCCCCCCAAATGACCCCATTTTGGAAAGTAGACACCCCAAGGAAATTGCTGAGAGGCATGTTGAACCCATTGAATATTTATTTTTTTTGTCCCAAGTGATTGAATAATGACAAAAAAAAAAAAAAAAAAAAATATTTACAAAAAGTTGTCACTAAATGATATATTGCTCACACAGGCCATGGGCCTATGTGGAATTGCACCCCAAAATACATTCTGCTGCTTCTCCTGAATATGGGGATACCACATGTGTGGGACTTTTTGGGAGCCTAGCCGCGTACGGGGCCCCGAAATCCAATCACCGCCTTCAGGATTTCTAAGGGTGTAAATTTATGATTTCACTCTTTACTGCCTATCACAGTTTCGGAGGCCATGGAATGCCCAGGTGGCACAAAACCCCCCCAAATGACCCCATTTTGGAAAGTAGACACCCCAAGCTATTTCCAGAGAGGCATATTGAGTCCATGGAATATTTTATATTTTGACACAAGTTGCGGGAAAGTGACACATTTTTATTTTTTTATTTTTTTTTTGCACAAAGTTGTCACTAAATGATATATTGCTCACACAGGCCATGGGCATATGTGGAATTGCACCCCAAAATACATTTAGCTACTTCTCCTGAGTACGGGGATACCACATGTGTGGGACTTTTTGGGAGCCTAGCCGTGCACGGGACCCCGAAAACCAATCACCGCCTTCAGGATTTCTAAGGGTGAAAATTTTTGATTTCACTCTTCACTGCCTATCACAGTTTCGGAGGCCATGGAATGCCCAGGTGGCACAAAACCCCCCCAAATGACCCCATTTTGGAAAGTAGACACCCCAAGCTATTTGCTGAGAGGCATGGTGAGTATTTTGCAGCTCTCATTTGTTTTTGAAAATGAAGAAAGACAAGAAAAAACTTTTTTTTTTTTCTTTTTTCAATTTTCAAAACTTTGTGACAAAAAGTGAGGTCTGCAAAATACTCACTATACCTCTCATCAAATAGCTTGGGGTGTCTACTTTCCAAAATGGGGTCATTTGGGGATTGGTTGTGCCACCTGGGCATTCCATGGTCTCCGAAACTGTGATAAGCGGTCAAGAGAGAAATCAAAAATTCACGCCCTTAGAAAGCCTGAAGGCGGTGCTTGGTTTTCGGGGTTCCGTACGCAGCTAGGCTCCCAAAAAGTCTCACACATGTGGTATCCCCGTACTCAGGAGAAGCAGCAGAATGTATTTTGGGGTGTAATTTCACATATTCCCATGGCATGTTTGAGCAATATATCATTTAGTGACAATTTTGTGCAAAAAAAAAAAAATTTGTCTCTTTCCCGCAACTTGTGTCGCAATATAAAATATTCCATGGACTCGACATGCCTCTCAGCAAATAGCTTGGGGTGTCTACTTTCCAAAATGGGGTCATTTGGGGGGGTTTTGAACTGTCCTGGCATTTTATGCACAACATTTAGAAGCTTATGTCACACATCACCCACTCTTCTAACCACTTGAAGACAAAGCCCTTTCTGACACTTATTGTTTACATGAAAAAGTTTTTTTTTTTTGCAAGAAAATTACTTTGAACCCCCAAACATTATATATTTTTTTAAAGCAAATGCCCTACAGATTAAAATGGTGGGTGTTTCATTTTTTTTTTCACACAGTATTTGCGCAGCGATTTTTCAAACGCATTTTTTGGGGAAAAAACACACTTTTTTAAATTTTAATGCACTAAAACACACTATATTGCCCAAATGTTTGATGAAATAAAAAAGATGATCTTAGGCCGAGTACATGGATACCAAACATGACATGCTTTACAATTGCGCACAAACGTGCAGTGGCAACAAAATAAATACATTTTTAAAAGCCTTTAAAAGCCTTTACAGGTTACCACTTTAGATTTATAGAGGAGGTCTACTGCAAAAATTACTGCCCTCGATCTAACCTTCGCGGTGATACCTCACATGCATGGTGCAATTGCTGTTTACGCTTGACGACAGACCGCCGCTTGCGTTCGCCTTAGTGCGAGAGCAAGGGGCGACAGGGGTGCTTTTTTTTTTTTTTTTTTTTTCTTTATTATTTTTTTGCTTTTTTATCTTATTTTTAAACTGTTCCTTTCATTTTTATTTTTTTTTAATCATTTTTATTGTTATCTCGGGGAATGTAAATGTCCCCTATGATAGCAATAGGTAGTGACAGGTACTCTTTTTTGAAAAAATTGGGGTCTATTAGACCCTAGATCTCTCCTCTGCCCTCAAAGCATCTGACCACACCAAGATCGGTGTGATAAAATGCTTCCCCAATTTCCCAATGGCGCTATTTACATCCGGCGAAATCTAAGTCATAAAATGCTCGTAGCTCCCGGTTTCTTAGGCCATAGAGATGTTTGGAGCCACTCTGGTCTCTGATCAGCTCTATGGTCAGCTGGCTGAATCACCGGCTGCATTTTCAGGTTCCCTGTTGAGACAGGAGAGCCAGAGAAAAACACGGAAGACGGTGGGGGGGGGGGGGCATTCCCTCCCACGGCTTGTAAAAGCAGTCTAGAGGCTAATTAGCCGCTAGGATTTCTTTTACATGAAAGCCGACCGCTGGCTGAAAAGAATGATACCAAGATGATACCTAAACCTGCAGGCATCATTCTGGTATAACCACTCAAAGTTGTGAATGGCGTACCTGAAGACAAAAAAATGGTTAACAATAAAGCACAGTAAACGGTAAAGTACAAAAAATTGCATACCTGAAAAGCAAACATGATAAAACATAATAACAATAAAACATTGCAGAATAGAATACAGTAAAAAAGAGCAGAACAATAGAGAGAATAGAGAGAGAGAGAACAATAAAACGACAACTATTTTTTTTTTATTTTATATATTTTTTTTTTTTTTTTTACACTTTTTTTGTAACTAACTTTTATAACTGTAACCGGTTCCAGGTTCGGGTCTCTCAAAATGCGATGGCATCTTGGGAGACCCTGTGAAAGTGTGCCTAGTCTGTGCAATGCTGTATCCTACGCTAATACTCAACTAGTGCATAGTAGCGTTCAAAACATTCACCAATGCAAAGACCAGGATTGTCAGGACAGGAGGGACAATAATAGCGGGTGTCATGCCTATATCCGCGCTTGCTGCAGACACAATATCTTTTTTGGGGGGGTTCGTTGGGTAGGGGTACTCGGGAGGACATAAAGAAAATGCCTCTCATGCAGCCGACTGCATTTGGTTGGGGATGTGAATGGGGGAAGTACGGGCGCTGCAGAAGCGGTGGGTTCCCAATTAGGATTGGCGAATGCAGCAGGAAGGGCACTATGGGCACGACGGGCCTGTGTTTGTCTTTTTGGTGGCAGCGGGACACTACTTGTGCTTGCCACCTCACCAGCTTGAACTGCACTTATGGGACTCGCCACGTCACCAAGTGTTACTGCAGTGCTGGTTTGACTACGACCGGGGTGTACTAGGCCGCTGGCGCTTGCCAGTTCACCAAAACGCTACCAAAAAATCTGTTGGCGATCGCAGGGATCAGGCCTGACTCTGCGAATGCTGCAGTTATGCGTTTTAGTCTTTTGTAAGTGACAGTGATCGATCGATACTGCACTTGGGTGGGCTGGGCTGGGTGGAGGGGCAAAACGCAGGTGCTAGCAGGTATCTGGGCTGATCCTACTAACACTGCGTTTGTGAGAACCCTAAACTGCTGGGGATGCTAGTATAGATCTGATCGGATCAGATATTGATCCGTTCAGATACTATACCACTAAGGGAGGTGTACGGTGCGTGCGTGGGTGTTAGCGCTACTGGCGCTAACCTGACGCTGCCTGGAGCTGGTGCTTGCCAGTTCACCAAAACGCTACCAAGAAAACTGTTAGCGATCGCAGGGATCAGGCGTGACTCTGCGAACGCTGCAGTTATGCATTTAGTGTTTTGTAAGTGTCAGTGATCGATCGATACTGCACTTGGGTGGGCTGGGCTGGGCTGGGCGGAGGGGCAAAACGCAGGTGCTAGCAGGTATCTGGGCTGATTCCGCTAACACTGCGTTTTTGGGAACCCTAAACTGCTGGGGACACTAGTATAGATCTGATCGGATCAGATATTGATCCGTTCAGATACTATACCACTAAGGGAGGCATATTCTGCGTGCGTGGGTGTTAGCGGTACTGGCGCTAACCTGACGCTGCCTGGGGCTGGTGCTTGCCAGTTCACCAAAATACTACCAAAAAAACTGTTAGCGATCGCAGGGATCAGGCCTGACTCTGCGAACGCTGCAGTTATGCGTTTAGTGTTTTGTAAGTGACAGTGATCGATCGATACTGCACTTGGGTGGGCTGGGCTGGGCCGGGCGGAGGGGCAAAACGCAGGTGCTAGCAGGTATCTGGGCTGATCCCGCTAACACTGCGTTTTTGGGAACCCTAAACTGCTGGGGACGCTAGTATAGATCTGATCGGATCAGATATTGATGCGATCAGATACTATACCACTAAGGGAGGTGTATGCTGCGTGCGTGGGTGTTAGCGGTACTGGCGCTAATCTGACGCTGCCTGGGGCGACGCATATCACCGCCGGGCGATCAGGGGGCTAAACCTTTATTCGGTAATAAACGGCGGGTGCCCTGACACTATAAGAAATAAACGAACTAACCAGCGTCACCCGTAACACTTATACGGTGATCAGTGGTGAAAGGGTTAACTAGGGGGCAATCAAGGGGTTAAAACATTTATTAGGTAGTATATGGGGGTCCCTGTCGCTATAAAACGCTGACGGCGAACCTAAATATTTACGTCCCTAACTAGCGTCACCAGCGACACTAATACAGCGATCAGAAAAATGATCGCTTAGTGACACTGGTGACGGGGGGTGATCAAGGGGTTAAAACTTTATTAGGGGGGGGTTAGGAGGGTACCCTAGACCTAAAGGGGGGTAACAGTAACTGTCCCAACACTGTAACTGTCACAAACTGACACTATGCAGTAATCAGAAAAAAACAAAACAAAAAAAAAACTGCTGGTGTCAGTTTGTGACAGGGGGGGGGGGTGATTGGGGGGGGATCGGGGGGTGATCGGGGGGGGGGGGGATCGGGGTGTTTAGTGTGCCTGGCATGTTCTACTGTGTGTGTGTAGTGTTGTGCACTCACTCACATGTCTTCTCTCCTCGGGCCGGAACGGAAATTACCGAGCCGAGGAGAGATGACATCATTTCCTTTGCTGCTGTTTAGCATACAGCAGCAAAGGAATGATTCGATTGGCCGGCGGCGATCGCGAGGGGGGGGCCACGAACGGATGGTCTCCCCCTCACCTCTGATCGCCGCTGGACAAAAGACGACCGCCTCGGGCACCGGGGGGGGTCCGATCGGACCCCCCACCCGCGGAAGGCAAATCACGTACCATGTACGTGATTTTGCCTGTCCGTGCCGCTTTGCCGACGTACATCGGCGTGAGGCGGTCGTCAAGTGGTTAAGATAATCCAGCAATTTGGCAGGGTCTGGGCTGGGCTGATATAGGGAGGTTTGGGGTCACTTCCTGTGCGCCACCTGGGTATTTTCCCGCCTTTTTCCATCAGGTTGAGGTCACTTTCTGTGCATGTCCTGGGCATTTTGCTGCCCTTTTCCATCAAGTCTTCTGCTCAAGTGCGGGTTGGCGCCCTGAGGCGTCTTTGGTGCATGCTCAGTTGGCACGGATTTCCTCTTGCGCCAACGCGCCATTGGTGAATGCGTAGTAAGCCCTGGACTATTGCACTAACTTCTTGGGTCATCTACTCACAATGCCACAGGATCATTGGTTGCCTCCTTCTAAGATCCACTCTTTAGTGAGGGAGATGCAGACTCACATCACCATAGGATAGCTGGGCACTTTTCCTCCAATGTTCTCCTGGCATTCTTCAATGAGCTTCTCCAGACCCAAACCGACTCCAGAACTATGCTTTTCAAATCTATCCCCCAGCTAAGGGAACCCCAATGTCTTCTAGGTGACACCTCCAATCAGGGCCAGGACAAGGGGTGGGCAGGAGGGGTGGCTGCCCTGGGCACCAGGTTTAACTGTTGGGCTAGGGGCACATTCATTCTGTTACAGTGCTGGACCGTTTGGCATCTTTCCCTCGGGCAGTGGATAACCTTGTCCCAGCAATGCCTTGAATAATACTGCCCTATTGGCAGAGTCCCTACATGGGGATCTCCTCCAGCATGACTGGACCCAGGAACTCTCTCACTCCCAGTCTCAGACCTATTTATGTACTCTCCACCCACCTACTGGACACACCTCCCCAGAGATTGGCTGGACTCCACATACATATTAAGGCTGCCTACTTTGTTCTTCCTCCCATTATGATTCTCAAATCCTTTAGAATACAGGGGGAGTAATCAGAGCAGCAGTCTGTGAGACACTGAGCAGGCCAAAACTGTCAACTCCTGCACCATACAGAGGAGCTAAACTAAATGAACCTATCAAGCTGCACTAACTAGGAGGGTGCTACAGGATAAATGAAGAACAAGTTGTAGTCGTCAGTGTGGTTGTGTGGCTGAGTCTCTGTCTAACCTTGTCTCTCCATATTATTACCTTTCTTTATTAGATACAGATGATTTGCAATGAAGAAATTTAAATTGACTTGTCCAAGGTCACAAGGAGTCGACGTGAGGAGGAGGTCCCATGTTTTCAGGAAGACTTTTATGGCTACACTGGCCGTCAGAGTACTTAACCTGCTAGTGGTGGCTCCTTCAAAAATGAAGGCCAGCATGTGGATTCAAACCCATACCTAAAAGGAAGTCTCCTATGGCTGCACTGGCCATCAAAGCACTTAAACTGTAAGCTGTGGTGGTTTCCAATGAAGGGTCTGCTTCACCTTTATTATAAACTGACGGTTATTGGGGACAAGTTCAAGGTCTGGTGTCAATACAACACAGGTTTGGGCCGAACTTTGCTGGTTTGGGCATTTCATCCGAAGACTGGACTGTTTGCTCATTTGGCGGAATGTCATGTATAGTAGCAATGCGGGGGGCACGCCGCACCGTCTTTTACCCCTTTCCCCCTTTCCTGACTTGCATGCTCAGATAAGGGTTGATCAGTCTATATATGGGAAGAGTGATGAGGACTTGTGTTGGTATGTAGTCGGACAGTCTACAATCCCCTCAGCGGGAACCTGGTCGGATTCCAGGAAATGAACTTGAGTGTTTAAGATGGACTTGATTTAACTAACCAAAGGTATAGACTGGACCACGTGGCAGGGGCACCAGGGACAATGTTACTGCCAGATATTTGACTTCTGTGCTGGTGTGGGTGCAAAGGCCCGAATGCACACAATGTGAGTTTGGGAACACACACTTGCATGCACCCACACGGATGTAAAATATACAAATATACTACTATGTATTACTCTCCAAGCATCTGCCCCTGTGCTCAACAGACACGCCCCCTCCCTCCAGCTGCAGATAAAAGGGAAAGTTTGGGAAACTTTCACAATGGTGAAAGACGGGTATTTGGGAGCCGTCTCCTTTTTGTGTAGTGATTGGCCAACATGTGTTCAAAGATGCTAGGAATTAGTTGACTGTGTTTTTAGGTGGGCATGGAAGGTTCTACAGGTGAGCTGGTACAGTGTATCCCCATACAGCCTACCTGATGCTGCACCCAAAGACAGACCCAGGCATTACACTTAAATGCCGCCCATGCCAGACCCAGGTTCTGCACCTACAGGTAGCCCCTGCCAGACCCAGGCTCTGCACCTACAGGTAGCCCCTGCCAGATCTAGGCTCTGCACCTACAGGTAGCCCCTGCCAGACCCAGGCTCTGCACCTACAGGCAGCCCCTGCTGCACCCAGGCTCTGCACCTACAGGTAGCCCCTGCCAGATCTAGGCACTGCACCTACAGGTAGCCCCTGCCAGACCCAGGCTCTGCACCTACAGACAGCCCCTGCCAGACCCAGGCTCTGCACCCACAGGCAGCCCCTGCCAGACCCAGGCTCTGCACCCACAGGCAGCCCCTGCCGGACCCAGCCTCTGCACCTACAGGCAGCCCCTGCAAGACCCAGCCTCTGCACCCACAGGCAGCCCCTGCCAGACCAAAGCTTTGCAGCCACAGGCAGCCCCTGACAGGCAGCCCCTGCAGGACCAAATCTCTGCACCCACAGGCAGCCCCTGCAAGACCCGGACTCTGCACCCACAGGCAACCCCTGCAAGACCCAGGCTCTGCACCTACAGGTAGCCCCTGCAAGACCCAGGCTCTTCACCTACAGGCAGCCCCTGCAAGACCCAGGCTCTTCACCTACAGGCAGCCCCTGCAAGACCCAGGCTCTTCACCTACAGGCAGCCCCTGCAAGACCCAGGCTCTGCACCTACAGATAGCCCCTGCCGGACCAAGGCTTTGCACCCACAGGCAACCCCTGCAAGACCCAGGCTCTGCATCCACAGGCAGCCCCTGCCAGTCAGGCTTAGTCTCCAAAGCTGACCCACTATTGGTGGCCATGCACACTCACCATGACGCAACGCTGTAGTACGAAGGGGCCCTTAATCCAATAATTACTCTTTAAACCTGTTACATTTTGCTCAGTTTTCTTGATCCATCTGTTTTCATCAAAAGTAAAACATTGTTTACAAAGACACTTTGCAGAGACGGGGTGCTAATAGCGTTAGACTTTCTTCCAGCTGCCATATGCCCAACTGCTTGATAAATATACCCAAGATCCAATCTACGAGGTTCAGAAGAAACTATCTTTATTTAGACATCTTTGGCATGGCAGCTGGAATCTTAACTCCCCAGTTTGTGGAGAAGGCCTATAATCAGGAGGTGCTAATAAATGTAGATGTCATATGGTTATAGCTCAGCAAGCTCCGGGATTTCATACTAGAGACAGAAAATCATCCGTATTTGCATAACTTAATGTGCAAAATAACGTTTTCAAAAGCAGCAGAAAGACACAAAACGATGGTGGGATCAGGCGGGGGTGGGGAGACGCTTGTCGATTCTCAGGGTAGGGAAGTCAATCACACAGGTAAGAGACTCTTATTATAAAAATGTATTACCCCACACCGGCCCTTCACAAATCTTTTAACATGGAAATAACCCTTTCTGGTCTCGGGGAACATTTTTCTAATAATTATTATATCTACAACTCACAGTATATTAGTGGGATGGTCAGTATAAGAATACTCCTTACATTGGTGGTCAGTAGAAGAATACTCCTTACATTGGTGGTCAGTAGAAGAATACTCCTTACATTGGCGATCAGTAAGAAGAATGTTCCTTACATTGGTGATCAGTGGGAAGAATGTTCCATACATTGGTGATCAGTGGGAAGAATGTTCCTTACATTGGTGATCAGTGGGAAGAATGTTCCTTACATTGGTGATCAGTGGGAAGAATGTTCCATACATTGGTGATCAGTGAGAAGAATGTTCCTTACATTGGTGATCAGTGGGAAGAATGTTCCTTACATTGGTGATCAGTGAGAAGAATGTTCCTTACATTGGTGATCCGTGGGAAGAATGTCCCTTACATTGGTGATCCGTGGGAAGAATGTTCCTTACATTGGTGATCAGTGAGAAGAATGTTCCTTACATTGGTGATCAGTGGGAAGAACGTTCCTTACATTGGTGATCAGTGGGAAGAATGCTCCTTACATTGGTGATCCGTGGGAAGAATGTTCCTTACATTGGTGATCAGTGGGAAGAATGTTCCTTACATTGGTGATCAGTGGGAAGAATGCTCCTTACATTGGTGATCAGTGGGAAGAATGCTCCTTACATTGGTGATCCGTGGGAAGAATGTTCCTTACATTGGTGATCAGTGAGAAGAATGTTCCTTACATTGGTGATCAGTGGGAAGAATGATCCTTACATTGGTGATCAGTGAGAAGAATGTTCCTTACATTGGTGATCAGTGGGAAGAATCACCCTTACATTGGTGATCAGTGGGAAGAATGTTCCTTACATTGGTGATCAGTGAGAAGAATGTTCCTTACATTGGTGATCAGTGGGAAGAATGTTCCTTACATTGGTGATCAGTGGGAAGAATGTTCCTTACATTGGTGATCAGTGAGAAGAATGTTCCTTACATTGGTGATCAGTGGTAAGAATGTTCCTTACATTGGTGATCAGTGAGAAGAATGTTCCTTACATTGGTGATCAGAGGGAAGAATGTTCCATACATTGGTGATCAGAGGGAAGAATGTTCCTTACATTGGTGATCAGAGGGAAGAATATTCCTTACATTGGTGATCAGTGAGAAGAATGCTCCTTACATTGGTGATCAGTGAGAAGAATGTTCCTTACATTGGTGATCAGTGGGAAGAATGTTCCTTACATTGGTGATCAGAGGGAAGAATGTTCCTTACATTGGTGATCAGAGGGAAGAATGTTCCTTACATTGGTGATCAGTGAGAAGAATGTTCCTTACATTGGTGATCAGTGGGAAGAATGTTCCTTACATTGGTGATCAGAGGGAAGAATGTTCCTTACATTGGTGATCAGAGGGAAGAATGTTCCTTACATTGGTGATCAGTGAGAAGAATGTTCCTTACATTGGTGATCAGTGAGAAGAATGTTCCTTACATTGGTGATCAGAGGGAAGAATGTTCCTTACATTGGTGATCAGTGAGAAGAATGTTCCTTACATTGGTGATCAGTGAGAAGAATGTCCCTTACATTGGTGATCAGTGGGAAGAATGATCCTTACATTGGTGATCAGTGGGAAGAATGTTCCTTACATTGGTGATCAGTGAGAAGAATGTTCCTTACATTGGTGATCAGTGAGAAGAATGTTCCTTACATTGGTGATCAGTGAGAAGAATGTTCCTTACATTGGTGATCAGTGGGAAGAATGTCCCTTACATTGGTGATCAGTGGGAAGAATGATCCTTACATTGGTGATCAGTGAGAAGAATGTTCCTTACATTGGTGGTCAGTAGGAAGAATGTTCCTTACATTGGTGATCAGTGGGAAGAATGTTCCTTACATTGGTGATCAGTGAGAAGAATGTTCCTTACATTGGTGATCAGTGGGAAGAATGTTCCTTACATTGGTGATCAGAGGGAAGAATGTTCCTTACATTGGTGATCAGTGGGAAGAATGTCCCTTACATTGGTGATCAGTGAGAAGAATGTTCCTTACATTGGTGATCAGTGAGAAGAATGTCCCTTACATTGGTGATCAGTGGGAAGAATGTTCCTTACATTGGTGATCAGTGAGAAGAATGTTCCTTACATTGGTGATCAGAGGGAAGAATGTTCCTTACATTGGTGATCAGTGAGAAGAATGCTCCTTACATTGGTGATCAGTGGGAAGAATGATCCTTACATTGGTGATCAGTGGGAAGAATGTCCCTACATTGGTGATCAGTGAGAAGAATGTTCCTTACATTGGTGGTCAGTGAGAAGAATGTTCCTTATATTGGTGATCAGTGGGAAGAATGCTCCTTACATTGGTGGTCAGTGAGAAGAATGTTCCTTACATTGGTGGTCAGTGGGAGGAATGTTCCCTACATTGGTGATCATTGGGGAAGTTCATCCCTTACATTGGTGGGCATGGTATGCTATAGACCAGGGGTCTCCAAACTATGGCCTGTGGCCACATCCAACCCACTAGGAGATATTATCTGGCTGCAGCTAAGGTCAGTGGTTGATCCTCAGACTTAGTGCCCAGACTGAGGATTTAGATACGTTTGTATCTGCTTCTTTTAGTCTCCAGTGCAGGTACCCCCCCCCCCGGCCTTTACAAACCCCCAACTGCACTGCATCCTAGTAACCAATGACATGATTATCCCAGTATTCATTGAAGGACAGAACTTCCTCCCATGTCCAGACCTCCTCTCCCTCAGGGCTCCCACCCATCTGATACATAGCTATAGCAACCCTGTAAGTCAAATTACAGTGGTAAGGAAGGAGGACTCTGATGGGGGACACTGATGCAAAAGGGGTTCTATGGGATACATTTATGTAATGAGGGTCTCTGATGCAGATGCTCATGTGAGGGAGAACTCTGATGGGTTATCTGATATAAGAGGGGACACTGATGGAGACACTGGTGTATGGGGAACTCTGATGGAGACACTTATATAAGGGGGAAACTGATGTTTATGAAGAGTAAACTCTGATGGGGACACTCATATAAGGGGGTACTCCGATGAGGACACTCATATAGGGGGGTACTCTAATGGGGGGACTCATATAAGGGGGGGGGGGGCTCTGGTGGAGACACTCATATAAGAGGGTACTCTGATGGGGAGACTAATATAGGGGGGTACTCTAATGGGGACACTCATATACAGTAGGGAGTACTCTGATGGGGACAATGATGTAAGGGTGGACCCTTGCAGCAGCTACAAATACTGTAGCTACTGACTTTTAAAAATCAGGTACTAGAGCCTGGTGTCCAGTTTTTCTCACCACTGCAGGTCCCCAGTGCCGCCATCTTGGATACGGAAGGGTGTGGCTGATAAAAAATCAGTACTCGCTACCCCCCCCCCCCTCGCCCCTTCAAAAAAACCCTGTAACTCAGTTTCAGGGATGGGGGGGGGGCGGCGAGGGAGCAAACCAGCCTAGTAAACACCAAAACAGGAGCCTCAAGCGCCACCTTTTGGCTGAAACTGTAAATATGAACAATATTTAGGCAATATACATCATTTATTTTATTAATTTAGTTTTAATTTCACCCGACTAAAAGAAAAAGGAAAACCTATTTGTTAAAATTTTATTTTTTCAGTTGTGAATCTAATAATGAAAATACATATAGAAAACCATTAGACTTTGCCTTATTACTGATTTCGCTGGACGAAATGATATTGCTCACCACTTTCACATAATGATGGATGTCACCACGAAGGGGGGAAAAAAAGAGAAACATTGAGAGCGTCGTCTATTTCCAGACATTAAAGTACAGAAAGTCAGATGTCGTCCAAATTTCCAATTACCGTGGCTGTAGCGTTGATGCTTAAATATAATTTATTACAATGTCTGAATGAGGTTGTTGTATGAAGAAATATTTATTCGTACTTCGTCAGCCAATGAGTGTTACGGTAATATTTATTAGCTGAGAAAGCAAACATTTTGGGATATTCAGCGCTTGGCTTACACGCCGGCTATTTGTTAAGACAAGAAACTCTCTGGAGTCGGCCGTTATCTCACTTGTTTTTACATTAATCTTAAAGAATCCATTAGTCTATGAGGCCATTAGCCCCCCCCCCCCCTTCCTTTTATAAACACTGCGTTCCCATTATCTAAAATAATGGCTGATGCTTGTGCTTATAAAGCACATACGTTTGCAGATGATTGTAGTCAAAAAAACACAAAATAATTACATTGTAGCAAATGTGCTTGATGGATAAATGAAGGTGACCTTCAGCTGAAATATGAAAAGTATTACCTTTATTATACAGCACATGGCACAGGTAAGGAGTTCATAGACTCTGGGTTATAGGCTCATAACCTGGGGTCAGGGCCGTCTTTAAGGCAGGGCAAAAGGGGCAGCTGCCCTGGGCCCCATCATTGTTGTGGGGCCCAAAGCAGCTGCCTCATACTTGCCAACTATCCCAGTTTAAATTCCCTTGGCACCTAAATTTTTAGTCCTGTGCTGTGTCCCGATATCTCAGTGTGAAGTGCTGCTACTAATGCTGCCCAGATCTGCCCTATTGTTGTGTACAGATGACTCACCTGCAGACCCTGTGTTTACATGTAAATAACCTGCATTGATATGTAAATAGTGGTGGCATTCATATGTAATTATCAGCAGACCGGTGTCATTGATATGTAAATAAAGGCAGCATTCAAATGTATATCATGCCTCCCTGAGGTCATATGCACCATAACCTATACTGAATGCTGCCCACTGGGGAGGTAAAGGGGCATGCTCCAAAGTCCTGCCTGCGACTGTGGTCATTAAGATATAATCAAAAGAGGTGAACAGCGCTGATCAGCAGGCATAAATAGGACCCTCAGAGGCAAAGTAAAAACTTTTTATTATTGTTAAAAATAATAATAAAATGTTCACCAAGGCATACAGCAGTCAACTGATGGTCATGCAGAGACTTGGATTAAAAAACTGTCAGTAACTGGAGGCTGGAGCCACATGGTTGACACAGGGGCTTAGGGAAACCCAGCACAAATCCATTGGACAAAGAACACAGGAACACCGCTGGTGGGGGGCCCATCCACGACCGTAAGGCCAGGGGTCCGATGAAGGGGGAACCAAACTGCAGGCACAAGAACTGTTGGGGCCAGTATACAGGGGCCGCTCGCACTATGTACCAAGCCCGGAAGTGATGTCACAGCCTGGTGAAAGTCAGCCAAGGGAATCCGAAGAGTATGGGCAAACCCTGCTGCTGGGGCCAATTAGGAACTTCCGATGCCAAGGGAGCAAAGAGAGTCACACATCGCCGACTGGAGACACTACATGTTTCGGGGACAATTTTCAGCTTTCAGCGCTGTGGCATTACGAATGACAATTGCAGGGCCAGCCAACACTGTACCCAAATGACATTTTTATTATTTTGTTCACACAGATAGAGCTTTCTTTTGGTAGTATTTATGCACCACTGGGATTTTTATTTTTTGCTAAATTAACAAAAAAAGATTAAAATTTTTGAAAAAGACTGCGTTTTTCTGTTGTAAAATTTTGCAAACAGACAATTTTTCTTCATAAATTTGGGACAAAATGTATTCTGCTACATTTCTTTGGTGAAAAATAATCCAAATCTGTGTATAGTACGTAGCACCCTGGAGTTTAGGCAGGGTTTGCTCCTCACGAATTTACTTGCCAGGAATAATTATCCTTATTGATTGTTAGGCCGCGTACACACGAGCGGACTTTCGATGGACTGAACTTCGAAGAAATTTTCGACGGACTTTCGACAGAGTTCCGACGAAACGGACTTGCCTACATACGATCCCACCAAAGTCCGACGGATTCGAACGTGATGACGTACGACCGGACTAAAATAAGGAAGTTCATAGCCAGTAGCCAATAGCTGCCCTAGCGTCCCTTTTCGTCCGTCAGACTAGCATACAGACGAGCGGATTTTTCGACCGGACTCGAATCCATCGGAAAGATTTGAAACATGTTCTATTTCTAAAGTCCGTCTGATTTTTCGACAGCATAGGTCCAATGAAGCCCACACACGATCGAATTGTCCAGCAGATTCAGTTTAAACCTCAGCTTTAACCTGTAACAATGAATATTGATAAAGACATAAAAAGTTTCCCTTAAAAAACAATGGCCTCCCTCCGTCAGCACACGTGTATTCTTCCTTTCCACCACGTGTTCCATGGTTCTCTAATGTTTTATTACTTTTACTCCACAATAAATCACTTGCCCGGAACCCAGAGATCAGCGACATCTTCACTATGGACTGTCAGCTCTGCAGAATGAACGCAGACATGGCCTCTCCAAGCTACTTCATTGCAGATCCTTATCGCTGTCCTGCGATGGAAGCGCCATTTCCAGATACAGAGCGCCGGCTTACAGAACGTTTTACATGCAGAGAATACATTCCAGAACTGTTTGTAATTTGTGTGCTGCAAAAGCCATAAAGATAATCTTCATTAAATCATAAAATCTGACATATAATACATGGACCAGACATCTACATTCAGAATAAATCCGCGCCCATGTCAGCGTCGAAAAACAAGGGAGACCTTGCAAGAGATCTTTTTACTTTTTAAATATGTGTGGCCCCTGCCGAGTAGTCTGCAGTGGAAATCCAGTTGTTTGGGCACCCCCTAGCCCTGCAGAGTTGGGAAGTCTCCACACTGCTTTGTACTGGACACTGCAGAGGACTATTGTGAATTCCCACAGTCGTTTGTATTTGACATTGTACCATTAAACACCAGGCAGATATAAAAGGCACGCATTCATGTATAAAGATAGGCAGCAAGTAAAGTAGGAGAGAAGAATGGCAGCCAGGAAAGTTACATTTTGGAAGGAGACATCGGTGGTGGGAGCCTCTAAGCCCTTCACATCACAGTCCCCCTTTACATCCTGATCATCACAGCCCACCCCCTTTACATCCTGATCATCACAGCCCCCCCCCCCCTTTACATCCTGATCATCACAGCCCCCCCCCCCTTTACATCCTGATCATCACAGCCCCCCCCCCCTTTACATCCTGATCATCACAGCCCCCCCCCTTTACATCCTGATCATCACAGCCCCCCCCCTTTACATCCTGATCATCACAGCCCCCCCCCCTTTTACATCCTGATCATCACAGCCCCCCCCCTTTTACATCCTGATCATCACAGCCCCCCCCTTTACATCCTGATCATCACAGCCCCCCCTTTACATCCTGATCATCACAGCCCCCCCTTTACATCCTGATCATCACAGCCCCCCCTTTACATCCTGATCATCACAGCCCCCCCCCTTTACATCCTGATCATCACAGCCCCCCCCCCCTTTACATCCTGATCATCACAGCCCCCCCTTTACATCCTGATCATCACAGCCCCCCCCCCTTTACATCCTGATCATCACAGCCCCCCCCCCTTTACATCCTGATCATCACAGCCCCCCCCCCCCACTTTACATCCTGATCATCACAGCCCCCCCCCTTTACATCCTGATCATCACAGCCCCCCCTTTACATCCTGATCATCACAGCCCCCCCCCTTTACATCCTGATCATCACAGCCCCCACCCCCATTTACATCCTGATCATCACAGCCCCCCCCCCCTTTACATACTGATCATCACAGCCCCCCCCCCCCTTTACATCCTGATCATCACAGCCCCCCCTTTACATCCTGATCATCACAGCCCCCCCCTTTACATCCTGATCATCACAGCCCCCCCTTTACATCCTGATCATCACAGCCCCCCCCTTTACATCCTGATCATCACAGCCCCCCCTTTACATCCTGATCATCACTGCCCCCCCTTTGCATACTGATCATCACAACCCCCCCCCCTTTACATCCTGATCATCACAGCCCCCCCCCCTTTACATCCTGATCAACACGGACCCCCCTTACATCCTGATCATCACAGTCCCCCCCCCCTTTACATCCTGATCAACGCGGACCCCCCTTACATCCTGATCATCACAGCCCCCACCTTTACATCCTGATCCTAACAACCCCCCCCCCCCTTTACATCCTGATCATCACAGCCCCCCCCTTTACATCCTGATCATCACAGCCCCCCTTTACATCCTGATCATCACAGCCCCCCCCCTTTACATCCTGATCATAACAGCCCCCCCCCTTTACATCCTGATCATAACAGCCCCCCCCACTTTACATCCTGATCATAACAGCCCCACCCCCTTTACATCCTGATCATCACAGCCCCCACTTTACATCCTGATCATCACAGACCCCCCCCCTTTACATCCTGATCATCACAGTCACCCCTTTGCATCACAGCTCCCACCCCCCACATCACAATCCTCCACCTCTTTACATCATCCACCTATATCACTGGACCCAACCTCTTTACATCACACCCCCTTCATATCACAGCCCCCCCATCACTGGATCCAACCTCTTTACATCACACCCCCTTCATATCACAGCCCCCCCCATCACTGGATCCAACCTCTTTACATCACACCCCCTTCATATTACAGACCCCCCCCCCCCCCGGCTCAATCACTGGACCCAACCTCTTTACATCACACCCACTTCATATCACAGCTCCCCCTTTACATCCTGATCATCACAGTCACCCCTTTGCATCACAGCCCCCCCCCCACATCACAATCCTCCACCTCTTTAAATCATCCACCTACATCACTGGACCCAACCTCTTTACATCACACCCCCTTCATATCACAGCCCCCCCATCACTGGACCCAACCTCTTTACATCACACCCCCTTCATATCACAGCCCCCCCCCCCCAATCACTGGATCCAACCTCTTTATATCACACCGCCTAATGTCACAGCCCCACATCACTTGACTCAACCTCTATACATCACACCCCCTTCATATCACAGCCCCCCTATCACTGAACGTAACCCATTTACATCACACCCCCTTCATATCACAGACCCCCCTGCCCAATCACTGGATCCCACCTCTTTACATCATACCCCCTAATGTCACAGCCCCCCCATCACTGGACTCAAGCTCTACATCACACCCACTTCATATCACAGCCCCCCATCACTGGACCCAACCTCTTTACATCACACCCCCTTCATATCACAGTTTCCCCCCCCCCCCCAATCACTGGACCCAACCTCTTTACACCACACCCCCTTCACATTACAGCCCTCTTCACATCACAGTCCCCCTTTACATTACAGTCCCCCCTCACATCACAGTCCCCTTCTTCATATCATAGCCCTCCATTTACATCTCTGACCCCCTTTACATCATGCCCCGCTTCACATCATAATCACTCCTTTGCATTGTAGACACCCCCAACCCACATCACTCTCCCCATCTCTTCACTTAACAGTCCCAGTTCCCCTTCACATATCAGCCCCCCTTTACATCACAGCTTCCCCTTTACATAGCAGTCCCTCTTCACATCACAGTCCCCCGGTCACATTACAACCCTCTATTTTTATCACTCCCCCCCTTTACATCACATCCCCCATTTACATTATTATTATTATTTAAGGCACTTATAAAGCGTTGTCAATTTACACAGCGCTTTGTACAATGTACATATACATTGTACATTTACATCAGTCCCTACCCTCAAGGGACTTACAATCTAAGGTCCCTAACTCACATTCATATACTATCAACCCCCCTTTACATCACATCCCCCCCTTTATATAACAGTCCCCCATCATATCACAGTCCCCTCCATCACATCACAGACCCCTCTTCACATCACAGACCCCTCTTCATATCACAGACCCCCGTTTACATTACAGCCCCCCGTTTATATCATACCCCTTTTCGCAGTACAGCACCCCCCCTCATATCACTCTCCCCAACCTCTTTTTAACCCTGTCCCCTTCACATATTAGCCCCCCTTTACATAACAGTCCCCCTTTTCATCACATCCCCCACTATACATCACAGTTCCCTCTTTACATTAGTGTCCTTAGTCCCCCCCTTCACATCAAACTCCCCCCCTCTTCACCACGGTCCCCCTTTAACATCAGTGTCAGGGGGGCTCTGATGTAAAGGTGCGACATCTGATGCGATGGGGGGACCTCTGAAGTGAAGGGGGCTGATGTGAATGAGGTGGGGCCTTTGATGTGAAGTTATTTCATCAAGGTGCCAATGTGAAGAAAGTTTGGCTGGCCGCACTTTGATGCAGAAGATTCACAATGACAATCCACAATGTGCAAATGAGGGGTTTAGCATACAACTAACGCATTCCACGCCATTCTTAGCGCTTAATCATAGCTTCTATGATTCAAGCTACGATTAAGCGCCTAGAATGGCGTGAAACATGTTAGCCTTATAATATACCCCTCATTTGTAATTTGTAAATTGTTGTTGTGAATTTTCTGCATCGATAAAGGTGATTTTATGGAAGTATTTCGTTATCGAGTTGCACTAAAACCAAAAAAGGGAAATAAGTAAAATACGGTAAAAAATTAAAAATAAAAGGAAAGAAAATCCAAATGTAATAAAAAAAGATTCCTTCAGAAATAGATACACCCTCCGTCCCCAGGAAGGATACATGATCTTTAGTGAATGCCTCAACCTTACAAAGTGCTTGCTTACCAGCTTATGTTGACCTCCTATTACGGAAGGTCAATATCGCTTTGGGCTCAAAATCCATCCCTCTATCCAACCGGGGGGGGGGGGGGGACTTAAGATGAAGTAAGGAGATCCGCCACTTGGGGAGACTTAGTCATACAAGATCCAAAAAAAGGATAAATCTTGCCATAGCATAAAATCCTTTTAACATTTATTTAAATAAAAAAAAGTTGCAGTTACAGCAAAGCACTTTAAAACTCACATGAAAATTATAAGCCGGCCAGTCCTGTGTAGCCTGTCCTTCCGGGATTGACGTCAGCACGTTGCTCCAGCCGACACGTTTCGTCACACACCTGTTGTCCTGGGGTACAGGGATTTTATGGAAGTGCGGCCAGCCAGACTTTCTTCACATTGGGATTCTTGTGATGTACAGGGCCAGCACCCAGTGGAGACTCACCTGGGGTGGTGTTTGAAAGGAATTCTGGTTCTGGACGACCACCCTGGTTAACTTCAGCAGACCACTGTGACCCCCGGTACCGTGAGACACCCAATTAAACTCATGAAACAAGATGTGAGTTCAAAAGCTGTCTGTCTTTATTGAGCCTGAACGTGGCTTATATTCAGTATAGAACAAAGGA
Source organism: Lithobates septentrionalis (assembly GCA_037952835.1). NCBI lineage: Eukaryota > Metazoa > Chordata > Amphibia > Anura > Ranidae > Lithobates > Lithobates septentrionalis. The sequence goes on along the minus strand of JBBDGP010003316.1, from coordinate 70,709 downwards.
GGGGGAGTGGTTAGTTTAATGCATAGTGTCTAGGGTTAATCAAGTTTGTTACTTGATACTTATCTAACAGGGGTTACTAGCTCATTATGCCTTTGCCTTGCAGGGTGTATTATTTTTTTTTAAGAGGCTTTACTTCCTCTTTAAGTAGTCAGGACTGACGAGCAGGATCATCAACAGCTGAGTAACTGTGGAGAGATGGGATCTGGCAATTAGCCGACAACTGAGCGGCCAGCTCAGAGAAGGAAGGGCTGAGCCCAGCCCTGACAGTTGAATTTATTCATTGGTTGAGTGGCAGCCAATGGAGATATTGGCAAAGAGGGGTAGCGGACACCAAGCGGTTAGTAAGGTGGATGGGTCTGGCAGCAACGTTCATGATGGACTGAAGGGGCGATAGCCTATTTAAAGGTAAGCCAATGAGGGGGGAGTTGCAGTAGTCGAGTCGAGAGATGACCAGGGAGTGAATTAGAAGCTTGGTGGCGTCGTTGGTTAGGAAGGGGTGTATCTTGGAGATGTTGGGGAGGTTGAGGCGGCAAGCTTTGGACAGTGACTGGATGTGGGAAGAATAACCTGTGATCCCGGGAGTGAAAAAAGAAACAATGTAATAAAAGGCTCAGAGGATACTTTGTTACGAAGAGGCACACAAATATTTGTAGAAGATTATAAAGTCAATTTGCTTCCTTCACAGATTTGTATTTGGGTTGGCTGGATGAAGAAGGACCATCAGACAATGGTGGAAAAAGAACAGACTCCATAAGATATGGGGGGGACATATAAAACACACAGAATTCATATTTGTGCCAAACAATCTGTTTATTATATGTAACATCGCAGCGACGCTGGATATACGTGGCCCTATAAGTACATGAGTCACTCAACGAAAAGAAACAAAGACGAAAGCTCAGCTCCGTCTGCAGCAGATGGGAACCTTCCCTAATGGGCCCGGGGATTTACTTTCCTAACATATTTCACCATCTGTAATCCCAAATTTTACAGATTTCGCTGAGCCAATAAATATTGCCTCTTTATTCACCTTTTTCTGGCTTTTCTCTGAGCAATTACCATATTTTGCTGACCGGTGGGATCCTCCTCTTTGCAATCCAAACATAAAAAGTTAATTAGCGCTTTAACACAACACATAAATATTCCGTGCCGGGGACGAGGCCGGTGGAAGGCTGGACTCAATGACCCGGAGAGCTGACTGTCGACTTAATTGGGTCCTCGTGCTTTTGATGGGACCATAATGGAGATGTTAACATCTTTGTCTTATTAAAACAGGTGGAAAAATAAAGACGTTTCCATTCTGAATGTAAATTACAAATTGCAGGGATGCCGCAGTTTCACGCAACGTTGACTATAATGAGCCGGAGACCAGAAACTTGCCTGTTCCTGGTTTGTATGAAGCAGGATATCATAGCCATTGGCGAAGGGTGGAGGAGAATTGTCTCTTCAGCACCTTTCTGTTTCCTCTGCTATTCCCGTATACAGTGGGGAAAAGAAACAATTAATGGTATCCAGACTACCTAAAACGGAACTCAACATACCCCTCCCCCTTCATTTTTACCCCACTTATATGCAATGCTTTAATGCTCTTCAAACCAGATACAAGCCCCCCCCCACCCAGAAAAATACAGCTTTGATGGTCTAATACAGGGGTTTCCAAACTTTCCAAACAAAGGGTTAGTTTACTGTCCTTCAGGCTTTAGGGGGCCAGACCGTGGCCACCAGGAGTAGAAAGTGCCCAGTCATTGCTTTTAATGGGAGAAATAATGCCCCATTGTTGGTATCAGTGGAAGAATAGTGCCCCATTGTTTGTATCAGTGGAAGAATAGTCCCCCATTGATGGTGTCAGTAAGAGCAATGGTGCCCCATCATTGGTATCAGTTGGTGAATAGTGCCCCATTGTTGGTATCAATGGAAGAATAGTACCCCATTGTTGGTATCAATGGAAGAATAGTGCCCCTGTCAGAAACCATGAAATCAGGCCGAGACAGAAGTACAGTTAAATCACACTTGTTTAATAATAAAAGTAAAAAGAACAAACGTAGTCAAAACATAGCCAAAGTTCAGTAACCGGAAGGATAGTCAGCCAAGCCAGAAATCAGGGATCAATGTAGTGGAACAGCAAGCAGGATCTGGAGCCAGAAGGGTTGTCAGCAAAGAAAGTCTTGAACAGGATCGCAGGAGATAGTTTCTGTGATGTTGACCAAGGCGAAGGCAGAGCTCCTCTGGACTGGATGGCTTAAGTAGGCAGGACTGACGAGCAGGATATCATCAGCAGCTGAGTAATTGTGGAGAGATAGGAGCTGGCAATTAGCCGACAGCTGAGCGGCCAGCTCAGAGAAGGAAGGGCTGAGCCCAGCCCTGACAGCCCCATTGTTGGTATCAATTGAAAAATAGTGCCCCATTGATGGTGTCAGTAGGAGGAATGGTGCATCATCATTTGTATTAGTTGGTGAATAGTGCCCCATTGTTGGTATCAATTGAAGAATAGTCCCCCATTAATAGTGTCAGTAGGAGGAATGGTGCCCCATCATTGGTATCAATGGAAGAATAGTGCCCCATTGTTGGTATCAATTGAAGAATAGTCCCCCATTGATGGTGTCAGTAGGAGGAATGGCGCCCCATCATTGGTATAAATGGAAGAATAGTGCCCCATTGATGGTGTTAGTAGGAGGAATGGTGCCCCATCATTGGTATCAGTTGGTGAATAGTGCCCCAAGGGTGAGCTAAAGGCAAGTAAAGGGTCACATCTGGTCCTGCAGTTTGGAGGCCACTAGTCTAACACATGAGCAGATTTGACAAAAATGTATGTTCAGACTGTGAATGCACCAATTCTTTGGCATGCGCACAGAGCAAAGGCAAAGTCCTGTACATTGTTCATTGCAACCCATGAAGTGTTGAAGGTCTCTTCTGGGTACTGAAGGCTGGGTACGGCCCTTCAGCACATCTGCGCGTGCATGGATTGTGTGCAATACAGTTCTCACCTAGGCAAAAGCAGAAATGCTGCCCCAGCACACCAAAAACAAAAAGTATATTAAAAGAATATATATACCAATTGTGGGAGAAGGAGGGGGCTGGAGCCACTATTAAGCACTGCCCCCCCCCCCCCCCCCGAAGGACTGAACAGTCCGGATAACTAACTCAGACTGACATGCACGGGTGTCTGCAGAACTTTTTCAGGGGGGGGCATCATATTAAAGTCACCCATGCTCCACCCCTTGTCATGAATGGGAGGGTCTTACTCATCATATAAAGTACAGGCATGCAAAGGTTTGAGAAACCTGATGCAAAAGCTTAATAGAAGGAAATAAGCTGCCATTGTCTAATTAGCAATTTCTAATCCGTTTTTTAACCCCTAACCTGCCCCGCCCCTAAGTCCACCCCTAAACACGCCCCCTCACTGTTAAAGTGGTTGTAAACCCTTACAATCCACTTTTTACTACAGGTAAGCCTATAATAAGACTTACCTGTAGCTACCCCGGATATCTCCTAAACCTGCACGGTTTAGGAGATATCCCCTGTATCAGCAGGTGCCGACGTCATCGGCACATGCGCACTGAAGCAACGGCTTGTTCGTGCCGTTGCTTCAGCTGGCGTGGCGTTACCGGCGGCTCCCGCGCGCATGATGTCATCGCGGCTCCGGCCAATCACAGCGCCGGAGCCCGCGATACCTGAAAGTAACTCCTGGGAGCAATGTCGCCGGCCGGACCGATGCGGGGGTTTCGATCTAAGGTGAGTATTTCATAATGAGCTAGTATGCTATGCATACTAGCTCATTATGCCTTTGTCTTGCAGGGTTTTTTTGTGCATTTACAACCACTTTAAATGTTTTATTCAGAATTAAGTCCCAAAAATAAATATTAACAACAACTTTAACAATATTAACATAAAGCATATCAGTGCCCATCAGTGGAGCCTATTAGTGCCCATCAGTGCAGCCTCATCAGTGTCCATCAGTGCAGCCCCATCAGTGCCGCCTCATCAGTGCCCACCAGTGCAGCCTATCAGTGCCCACCAGTGCTGCCTCATCAGTGCCCACCAGTGCAGTGTATCATTGCCCACCAGTGCAGCCTATCAGTGCCCATTAGTGCATCATATCATTGGCCATGAGTGCAGCTTATCAGTATCCATCAATGCAGCCTATCATTGCCTATACGTGCAGCCTCATCAGTGCCCAGCAATGCATCAGGGAGGAATCTGATTGGCACTGATCAGGTTGCACTGATGGGCAATGATCAGGCTGCATTGATGGGCACTGATGAGGCTGCGCTGATGGGCACTGATTAGGCAGCACTGATGGGCACTGGTGATGCTGCATTGTTGGGCACTGATCAGGCTTCATTGATGGACACTGATGAGTCTGTGCTGATGGGCACTGATGACGCTGCATTGTTGGGCTCTGATCAGGCTGCATTGATGGGCACTGATGAGGCTATGCTGATGGGCACTGATCAGGCTGCATTGATGGGCACTGGTGAGGCTGCATTGATGGGCATTGATCAGGTTGCATTGATGGGCATTGATGAAGCTGTACTGATGGGCACTGATGAGGCTGCATTGATGGGCACTGATGAGGCTGCATTGATGGGCACTGAAGAGGCTGCATTGATGGGCACTGAAGAGGCTGCATTGATAGGACTGAAGAGGCTGTACTGATGGGCACTGATGAGGCTGTACTGATGGGCACTGATGAGGCTGCATTGATGGACACTGATGAGGCTGCATTGATGGCCACTGAGGAGGCTGCTTTGATGGGCACTGAGGAGGCTGCTTTGATGGGCATTGATGAGGCTGCACTGATGCATTCTTTTTGTTAAACCCTGTGTGTTGCTATTAACATTAAATTATGTTACCACATTGTATCATATTTGACTTGCTTCTTAACATCAACACCCGTTACAAAACCAGGTGGGCATGGATGGTGAGCTGATTCGGTGGTTCAGTGGGCCATTTGGCTGGACTTGACCCCCCCAGGCCTAAGGCTGCCAGCCCTCTCCAGACAGCTCTGATGTACAGTGCCTTTAAAAAGTATTCATACCTCTTGAGATTTTCCACATTTTGTGATGTTACAACCAAAAACGTAAATGTATTTTATTGGGATTTTATGTGATAGACCAACACACAGTGTCACATAATTGTGAAGTGGAAGGAAAATGATAAATGGTTTACAACATTTTTTTTTACAAATAATTATCTGAAAAGTGTGGTGTCTCAATTGTCAGTTAAAGTAGCGCAGTGCCGAACAGCCAAAAATGGCCTGGTCATAAAAGGGGGGGTAAAACCTTCCGGAGCTGAAGTGGTTAAACGTTGGCATAGAAAGCGTCGCTCTCACATCGCCCGGTGGATTACGGAAGTCGCAGAAAACTCAGACGCTGCTGATGGGTTAAATACTGGAACCATTGTGCAAAAGAGAGAACATTAATTGACATAATCTTTAAATACCAGTTTGTCCTCGCTATTCACCCCGCTAATCTGCTTATTCAGGGACAATGGCGCCCATCCAAGGCTTATACCACCGCCGTTTCCAAAAAAACTCTTTTGGAATGGGGGTCTCTGTGGATCTTTTCTTATCCGGTCCGGGGTCCCCCCCCACCCCCTCCTCGTCCCGAGCCTTCGGAAGGCCGGTCTGCCTTCCAGTCTGGGGGCCCCATGTTTTGCTAATTTGTTCCATTCCCATGTGAAAAGCGTCTGTGTGCGGGGAGAGGCGCGGGCACTCCGGCACGCACTGGAGCCCGGCTTTATTCACTTGAAGAGGAAATTAACTCATTGATGCTCCCCATTCAAATCCAGGTCAATCGGGGTCAGCAGAGGGCAATTACTGGTGAATGGACGCATATTAGAGGCTCTTACAGCCCGGCGAACCTTTTTTTTTTCTCCGTTAGTACTTGACTGTGGGCTGTTACAAATGCTGACAATGCCACCCAGTTGGGCTTTTCTTCTCGCCCAGGAAGCGATATACAAACAAATGGGGAACACTGCGCCTGTGTTTTTGCATGCGGACTGCGTTCTGTTACAGGTGCTCCACAACGGAAAGAACGAAAGTCTGGAAATGGAGGGCGAGCGTGTGTATTAACCACTCGCCGTCCGTGGAAATTTCATGAATTATTCGCACACATCATAAAATCGCCATTTTTTTTTTTGCTAGAAACTTACTTAGCACCCCCAACCCCTCCCCCCCCCCCCCCCCCAAGCATGATATATTTTCTGAAAGCAGAGGCCCTGAAGAATAAAATGGTGTCCCCATTATTACTTTTCTGGGGACAACCCAAAATTTGGGATTTTCTTTCACTTTCAAAGATAATGGTAAACAGAAAGTGAGAGGGTGAATCTCGCTAATGGGCACACAGACAGCAATAAAAACTGACAGGGGTTCTAATCCCTCTTTACTACATCCAAAACTAAAAAAAAAAGTTCTCTCTTTAGTTATACAGTAAAACCTCGGATTGTGAGCATAATTCATTTCAGGAACATGCTTGTAATCCAAAGCACTTGTATATCAAAGTGAATTTCCCCGTAAGAAATAATGGAAACTGATAGGCGACACTGGTGGGCACTGTTAGGCGGTACTGATGGGCACTGATGGGCGACACTGATGGGCATTGATGGGCAGCACTGATAGGCGGCACTGATAGCCAGCACTGACTGGCATCGCTAATGGGCACTGATTTGTGGCCCTTGTGGGCAGTGGTGGGCACTGATTGGTGACACTGTTGGCGCTAAATTGTAATCAAACTGATGATCAGTGCCCATATTACAAGTGTAGATGTCCCCCTGTGTGGAGATGCCACTGATCGGCTCTCCCCACCACACACTGGGGCAGCACAGTGGTGTAGTGGTTAGCACATTCACCTAGCAGCAATAGGGTCGCTGGTTCAAATCCCGATCATGACACCATCTGCCTGGAGTTTGCATGTTCTCCCTGTGCCTGCGTGGGTTTCCTCCGGGTGCTCTGGTTTCCTCCCACACTCCAAAGACATGCTGGTAGGTTAATTAGATCCTGTCGAAAAATTGGCCAAATATATGTATGTTGTATGTGTATGTGTTTGTAAGCGTGTCAGGACCCCATGGGGCAAGGACCGCGCTATACTGCAGATGGACACCGGCAGCAAAAGTGCCCTGAGGCGATTCAGTTCGCATAGGTAGCGCTATACAAGTCACTCATTCAATCATTCATTCACACACTCCGTCAGTGCGAGGCGAGGAGCACCGATTACCGGCATCTCCGTGTTTACATGTGACTGGCTGTGATTGGACTTTGTGCAGTCATGTTGGGAAGGGGCCATCCCCAAACTGTTCCCACAAAGTTGGGAGCATGAAATTGTCCAAAATGTCTTGGTATGCTGACGCCTTAAGAGTTCCCTTCACTGGAACAAAGGGGCCAAGCCCAACCCCTGAAAAACAACCCCCACACACCATAATCCCCTCCTCCACCAAATGATTTGGACCAGTGCACAAAGCAAGGTCCATAAAGACATGGATGAGCGAGTTTGGGGTGGAGGAACATGACTGGCCTGCACAGAGTCCTGACCTCAACCTGATAGAACACCTTTGGAATGAATAAGAGCAGAGACTGCGAGCCAGGCCTTGTCATCCAACATCAGTACCTGACCTCACAAATGCGCTTCTGGAAGAATGGTCAAACATTCATAGACATAGACACCCTCCTAAACCAGAAGAGTTGAAGCTGTTATAGCTGCAAAGGGTGGGCCAACTCAATATTGAACCCTACGGACTAAGACTGAGTTGGCCATTAAAGTTCATGTAAAGGCAGGTGTCCCAATACTTTTGGTAACATAGTGTAATGGTCAAAATCAAAAAAGAAAATTATAGTGAACGGTGGCGGCGGGGGGGGGGGTTGGTCAGGTTGTTTTTCATATGTTACATAAGCGCCACCATCTGGGAAGTTTCCAAGTTATCGTCTTTCTTTACAATGCACACGCTGTGATTAAATACCAGATCTCTATTCCCAACTTCCATCCCAGCGGAGTATACCGTTGTCTCCATATGCTGAGTTCCGTGCAGTGTGGAAGCACATGTCTTCAATAAGATTGTTATCTTCCTCGATCATGAGGCCTGGAATCATGCAAGCATCTCCTCAAATCCTGAATCTAAAGCTATTTAGGCGTGAAGAAACAAAAAGTAGCTTTCTTGTGCTTTTATATATTTTTCTTTTTCCATTTTTGTATGTTTTTCCACGGGCGGTCTCGTTACATTTTGCGTCTTGTGTAGCGCTCCCAGATGTGGATCATGTAGGAAGACCAAAGTCAAGGCATTCCCATTCCAGTCTGTGGTGGGTATGCTATTCATCTGGTTAACCTACCAGAACAATCATTTTTCATCTGTATATTCAGCTTTGATATCAAGCATTCACACTCATATCGTCTTATCGTCCTTCTATTGGCTTAGTCCAGATGCGGATTTCCCAAAAGTTTGTTGGGAACAGAAAAATAAATGGAAGGTTTTGCCATCATAGCAGCTGTTTTAAAATGGGCCCATTGTTTTCTGACGGCGTTACTTTGTTGTAAAATATTCCGGTTTTGTTTTTTGTAACTTCTCCCGGGATCCCAGAGTGGTGTGGTGCTCCGATCCATAAACTACAACCCTCCCGTTCCCTAAGCTTGCCCGTTACAATGATGGACGGCCTCACTATCCAATTGCAAGGTCCGGGAAGGGATGTTGGCTCAGAGTGCTCTATGAGGATATAGGGGGCTGTTCATAAATGAGCAGGCCTGAAGTAGAGACAACTGGAAGTGCCAGTTTGGACCAATGTACCTACGCATATGCCATACATGTGGGGTCCCTCTAGAACTGGGGTCTCCAATAATTCCAAAAACTGTCCTTCAGACTTTAGGGGGGGCCAGACTGTGGCCATTTGGAGTAGAAAAGGTCCCGACGTCAGTGAGAAAAAAAACAATGCCCCATCTGTGATGTCAGTGAGAAGAATTGTGCCCCATCGTTGGTGGCTGGCAAGAGAGTAGTCTGATCCAGGCAGGAGTCATGGCAGGCAGCAGGCAAGGAAGTAGTCTGATCTGGGCAGGGGTCGTGTCAGGTGGCTGGAAAGAGAGTAACGAGATCCAGGCAGAGGTTGTGGCAGGCGGCAGGTAAGAGAGTAGTCAGGTCAGTCTGACTCAGGCATTAAACAGGCAATTGGCAGGTAAGTACAAGGTATAATAGCACTTTAGCTCTCGGGTAGCTGGTGGTAAAAACCATCTTCAGTCACTTCCATGCCCTTTTGGTCAGAGCCCACTGCCAGTGTCCTTAATAGGAACTCTGGGGGTCCTGGCAGGAATTTTACTGACAGTCTACTGACTGCAATGGTACCAGCTGATTGGAGAAAAGCCAATGTAGCACCAATACTTAAAAAAAGCCCAAAATACATCCCTGGGAATTACAGACCAGTTAGCCTAGCATCAATAGTATGTAAGCTCTTGGAGGGGATGATAAGGGACTATATACAAGATTTTAGTAATAAGAACGGTATCATTAGCAGTAATCAGCATGGATTCATGAAGAATCGTTCTTGCCAAACCAATCTATTAACCTTCTATGAGGAGGTGAGTTGCCATCTAGATAAAGGAAGGCCCGTAGACGTGGTGTATCTGGATTTTGAAAAATCATTTGACACAGTTCCCCATAAACGTTTACTGTACAAAATAAGGTCCGTTGGCATGGACCATAGGGTGAGTACATGGATTGAAAACTTGCTACAAGGGCGAGTTCAGAGGGTGGTGATAAATGGGGAGTACTCAGAATGGTCAGGGGTGGGTAGTGGGGTTCCCCAGGGTTCTGTGCTGGGACCAATCCTATTTAATTTTTTCATAAACGACCTGGAGGATGGGATAAACAGTTCCATCTCTGTATTTGCAGACGATACTAAGCTAAGCAGGGCAATAACTTCTCCGCAGGATGTGGAAACCTTGCACAAAGATCTGAACAAATTAATGGGGTGGGCAACTACATGGCAAATGAGGTTCAATGTAGAAAAATGTAAAATAATGTATTTGGGTGGCAAAAATTTGAATGCAATCTATACACTGGGGGGAGAACCTCTGGGGGAATCTAGGATGGAAAAGGACCTGGGGGTCCTACTAGATGATAGGCTCAGCAATGGCATGCAATGCCAAGCTGCTGCTAACAAAGCAAACAGAATATTGGCATTAAAAAGGGGATCAACTCCAGAGATAAAACGATAATTCTCCCGCTCTACAAGACTCTGGTCCGGCCGCACCTGGAGTATGCTGTCCAGTTCTGGGCACCAGTCCTCAGGAGGGACGTACTGGAAATGGAGTGAGTACAAAGAAGGGCAACAAAGCTAATAAAGGGTCTGGAGGATCTTAGTTATGAGGAAAGGTTGCGAGCACTGAACTTATTCTCTCTGGAGAAGAGACGCTTGAGAGGGGATATGATTTCAATATATAAATACCGTACTGGTGACCCCACAATAGGGAGAAAACTTTTTCGCGGAAGGGAGTTTAACAAGACTCGTGGCCACTCATTAAAATTAGAAGAAAAGAGGTTTAACCTTAAACTATATAGAGGGTTCTTTACTGTAAGAGTGGCAAGGATGTGGAATTCCCTTCCACAGGCGGTGGTCTCAGCGGGGAGCATCGATAGTTTCAAGAAACGATTAGATAAGCACCTGAATGACCACAACATACAGGGATATACAATGTAATACTGACATATAATCACACACATAGGTTGGACTTGATGGACTTGTGTCTTTTTTCGACCTCACCTACTATGTAACTATGAATTAATTTCCTGGAAACCTGTATAAATTGTTGAAAGTGCAGTATTTATGATGCTTTTACCAATCCAGTTATTTATGCCAAATTTGAGGAGTTAACACGAATAACATACATATTGACTAGGTCAGTAATCTATTTCTAGTTTCGGGATGAGATACCTGAAAAGAGACTGAAAATCAGGAGATAGGCATGAAAGCCCAGTAGTACAGCTGGCCTCATTTCAACACGTTCCCGGAGAAGTTTGGGTTGGAGGTGGACATGAGAAGTTGGTGGAGTATCGGGAATTCCAGAGGCATCAGTCAGAGAGTAGAAGTGTACACATGACTCGTCTCTACAGGTGAACAGGATGGAAGTAGATTGCATTGCCAAAAGCTACGAGCTGACCGGGGGGATGGGGGGGCTGCAAAATGATGAAGAATGTAGAACAGCCAGTTTTAAAGATGCACAAAAGATATCTTGGTATATTTTCTGCATGGAAAAGACACGTTTTATAATTATTACACAGTCGGAGTCGCTTTTGTGAAATTGTTGGAATACGAGCTGCTTATATCTGATTATTCCACCTATGATGGATGTCTCATTAACCACAGCGTGATGTGATTGTAGCCGTATTCACTTCCAAGAATGTATCACAAATAGTACTCAATTGTCTCTGTCATTAATCACAGTCAGCTAAAGGATATCTAAACCCAAGAACAAAAAAGTCATATATGTTACTTACAGCATACTAGGCCTTAGAATAATTTTTTTTCAGCAAAGTACCTTTTCTGTAAATACAAAAAAGCAGTTGATCCTGCCAGAAATCCAGTGCACTTGTAACATATTGTGACTGAACAGAAATCTCAAACACGTTTATCAGCTTTCTCAGCTATGTACCTGAGAGGAGGAGTTTCAGGAGGCGAGGTCAGTACAGGAATCATTACTTGTAGGCAGCAAGGTGCTATGGGATATGTAGTCCTCAGAAATGGAGATGCTGCAAAGCATACAGGTAATTCAGCCAGGAAGCCAGGAGTGCATTGCACACAGACTGTAGCATTCAGGAGTGAGCTACACACAGAGTGCAGTGCTATGTACAGAGTACAGTGCTCAGGAGTGTGCTACGTACAGAGTGCAGTGCTCAAGAGTGTCCTACACATAGATAATATGAAAACGTGAGCAGCGCTACAAAAACAGAAGTGAAAGATATGTATTGAAAATAAATGGATAAATAAATAAAGTCAAAGGATCCGTGATGGACCCAAAAAGGTATTACAAAACAAGCAATATTAGTGCCAAAAAAACATAAGAGTGGTAAAAAACTAACCGAATAGTCCCAACAATAAAAAATGTGGGTGTAATAATAAAAAGTCCATTAGTGAAACATCCAGAGGTATTCAAAGAAAGTGAAAATGAGGTTAATCGATCACACAGACACCACCATGTGAGGAGATCCACCACCATATGAATTACACGCTTACCAGAAGGCAAGCTTAAGTAAGTTGTATGGCAACCTGACGCTCAATCACTGGTAACATCACACCACGACTTTCCAGTATAGGGCCAGAGACAAACTGGATGGCTCCATCCGGTACGACGGTCAGTAGGGGCTACTCAGGAGTTTTAACATTTGTGTGCCAAAACAGATCCGTGAAAAATCAGCCAGATTTAGGCATGATCTAACTGTCCATATCCTAATTTATCTTGTAGTTAGATGGGACACAGTGGAGAAAAAGGTATCACCTACACTGAAGAATCTGCAATGATCTTACTCCTGAGATTACTTGGCGTGGCTCATATTGTCAGTCCTACACATAGAGTGCAGTGCTCTGGAGTGTGCTACGTACAGATTGCAGTGCTCTGGAGTGTGCTATGTACAGAGTGCAGTGCTCAGGAGTGTGCTACGTACAGAGTGCAATGCTCAGGAGTGTGCTCCATACAGAGTGCAGTGCTCAGGAGTGTGCTACATACAGAGTGCAGTGTTCCGGAGTGTGCTACGAACAGGGTGCAGCACTCAGGAATGTCCTACACATAGAGTACAGTGCTCTGGAGTGTGCTACGTACAGAGTGCAGTGTTCAGGAGTGTGCTACATACAGAGTGCAGCGCTCAGGAGTATGCTACATACAGAGTGCAGTGCCCAGGAGTGTGCTATGTACAGAGTGCAGTGCTTATGAGTGTGCTACGTACAGAGTGCAGTGCTCAGGAGTGTCCGACACAATGCAGTGCTCTGGAGTGTCCTACACATAGCGTGCAGCACTCAGAAGTGTCCTACACATAGACTGCAGTACTCTGGAGTGTGCTACGTACAGAGTGCAGCGCTCAGGAGTGTGGTACCTACAGAGTTCAGCGCTTAGGAGTGTGCTACACACGGAGTGCAGTGTTCAGGGATGCGCAGTGCACCAAGTGCAGTGTTTAGGATGTGCATATCTCACAGCCCAGTTTACCACCTACCCCAGATTCTCCCCAATTGTTTTTGTGCTATTTTTTCAGTGTCACAGTAAAAAAAAGGCACAAATTGAAAAAAAAAAATGCCTTTTTTTCATCTGTAGATAACTTTGTCATGTTTTGTAACAGAAATGTAATTTTAGCTTCATTGTTATTAGAAACATTACAGAGTAAAACAATACTTTTTGTCTACACAGTAACAATTCTTATTTGTAAAAAGTACACTGGTCAAACTAGAAAAAAAGCTATTTTCTTTTTCTTTTTTTGTAGGTCTGTTTGTCTATTCATGGCATAGAAAAAAAAAACAAAAAAAAAACATTGGAAGACAATGTTGCCAAAATAAAGCCTTATTTGACCCCCCCAAATGGAAAAACAATTGGATAACAAACTTGTTGCCAATTCAAAAGGCCCACATCAGAAATGTAAAAATCACTCTGGTTCCCAAGGTACAGTATGAGGGCTCAAGTGGATAAATAATAGTAATAGTCTGCCTGTATACAGACGAACCTATGAATAGCATGGCCATACAAGCACATTTGAAGAGAATTGGGGTTCTTGGCTAGTTCTGAATGTACCTGTCTGCCTACTGAAGCTGGGAATCACTAGATCTCAAGCCTGATATGTGTTTTTAATTTATGTGCAACGGAAGATCTACAGTATTTTGGCTTGACAAAGATTTTATGGGATTATAGCAGTTTATCAGGTAAGCAATATCTTTTTCATTATATGGGATTAAAAGTGATACTAAACTCACGCTGTGTAATTTACATTGTCCCTTTTATTTCTGTATGTGGATGACGGCACTGTAATTATTTTAATTTTAAAAAACCCATCTAAGTACCTCTTTCCTAATCGATGCGTCCGGGCCCCTAATCTCCATGCAGGGCACCGGATTTCAATGGGGTTTTTTTTTTTTTTTTTGGAAGCACGTGACTAGAGCCTGAGGCTCTAATTGGCTTAAAAAAAGGGTGGGGTCGGGGCGCAGAGCACTGCCCACTGAGCCCACCCAGTTGTGTGACAATAACAAATTAATTTTCGATTGTCTTCATGATTCTGGCCTGCATAGTAGTCTGATATCCTTTTGGTGTTGTTGTTGAGTAAAAATAAATAATCAATAAACTGTTTTAAACTGTTTTAAATTGTCATACAAATATATAAAAACATACCTGAAATGAATCAAATCAAATAAATAAATATATATTTTAAATCAAATCTTTATTTTTTTTGGCAATAACATGGTGTGGGCGAATTTCTGCCAGTCACAGGCTGTCACGCCCCCTCCAGCCTGCATCTTAGAATAACAGGGGGGTGAAGCCTCCATTAATTTACATGCAATATCCTGCCCCCATTGTGTTTATCTGGTTAGTGGGCGTGGAGGAGGAGGGAGGGAGTGGCCTGTCATTGTGTATACACCCACATGTGTGACTCTATAGTCGCATGGGCTGCTCAGATGTGATAGGGAGGAAATGCTCAGCATAGAAACTCACTGAAAACTGAGCATGTGCAGAGCTGCCAACACTGCTCTGCAAAATCCCCAACTGCAATGGGGGCATGGAGAGGAGGGGGATCAGCCAGGTTTTTTGCAGAATTCAGAAAAGGAATCTCATAGTAACTGAGTGAGTATGAACAGCGTGTAATACACCATTTATTGATCTTTTTTTTTATGATGAGGGTTTAGTGACAGTGATGCTCTGACCCCGCCCCATGCAGCTTGAATGCTCGGGAATTGAAGGCTGTGGGGTGGGAGCTGCTGAGTCGGCAGCACTGAGAGCCAACCTGCGGAAGTAGCATTGTGGATGGTGTCATGGTGAGCCCAGCTGTCCAGCACTGTTTGCACCAAAGGACTTGGAATGCTCCCTCCTTCTGCTGGCTTGATTGGTATAGGTGAGTCCAATGCTGGAGATGGGCAACGTTTACATGCACTGTATCTCCACTGGAAAAGGGGGTACTACATGGATGGAATAATGGTGCTGAGGGATATCAAGGGTGTATGGGGGAAAACAATGCTGAGGGGGATCTGGGGTGTATAAGGAGTAGCAATTCTTGGGGTAGCTTGGGTGGCTATAGTGCTAGAGGTATCAGGGATGTACAGAGGCCACAGTGTAGGGGGTATCAGGGATGTAATAGGTCACAATACAAGGGGTAGTTTATGGTATATGGTAACAGTGATGGGGGGAATATCTAGGATGTAGAGAGGTCAGAGTGCTGGGGGGATATCTGGGGTGTAGAGGGGTCAGAGTGCTGGGGGGATATCTGGGGTGTAGAGGGGTCAGAGTGCTGGGGGGATATCTGGGGTGTAGAGGGGTCAGAGTGCTGGGGGGATATCTGGGGTGTAGAGGGGTCAGAGTGCTGGGGGGATATCTGGGGTGTAGAGGGGTCGGAGTGCTGGGGGGATATCTGGGGTGTAGATGGGTCAGAGTGCTGGGGGGATATCTGGGGTGTAGAGGGATCAGAGTGCTGGGGGATATCTGGGATATAAAGAGGTCAGAGTGCTGGCGGGATACCTAGAGTGTAGAGGGATCAGTGTGCTGGGGGGATATCTGGGGTGTAGGGGGGTCAGAGTGCTGGGGGAATACCTAGAGTGTAGAGGGGTCAGAGTGCTGGGGGGAATATCTAGGGTGTAAAGGGGTCAGAGTGCTGGGGGGATATCTGGGGTGTAGAGGGGTCAGAGTGCTGGGGGGATATCTGGGGTGTAGAGGGGTCAGAGTGCTGGGGGGATATCTGGGGTGTAGAGGGGTCAGAGTGCTGGGGGGATATCTGGAATGTAGAAGGGTCACAGTGCCCGGGGGGATATCTGGAATGTAGAAGGGTCACAGTGCTGGGGGGATATCTGGGGTGTAGAGGGGTCAGAGTGCTGAAGGGATATCTGGGATGTAGAGGGGTCAGAGTGCTGGGGGGATATCTGGGGTCTAGAGGGGTCAGAGTGCTGGGGGGATATCTGGGGTGTAGAGGGGTCAGAGTGCTGGGGGGATATCTGGGGTGTAGAGGGGTCAGAGTGCTGAGGGGATATCTGGGATGTAGAGGGGTCAGAGTGCTGGAGGGATATCTGGGGTGTAGAGGGGTCAGAGTGCTGGGGGGATATCTGGGGTGTAGAGGGGTCAGAGTGCTGGGGGGATATCTGGGGTGTAGAGGGGTCAGAGTGCTGAGGGGATATCTGGGATGTAGAGGGGTCAGAGTGCTGGGGGGATATCTGGGGTGTAGAGGGGTCAGAGTGCTGGGGGGATATCTGGGGTGTAGAGGGGTCAGAGTGCTGGGGGGATATCTGGGGTGTAGAGGGGTCACAGTGCTGGGGAGGCATCAGATATATTATATGCACAGGACAGCTTTGTTACTTTATGTATGTAGTATTTTCCCATTGTTTCTTTGCTGTACAGAATGATTGTTCATGTAGATAATGCGGAGCTCCACCCTAAAGGGGAAGCTCCGCTTGTCTGCCTCCTACCTACTTGATGTCTGTTTACCTGCACTGTCTCCATTGTAAGGGCCCCAGAGCATTGCTTTGCCCAGGGGCCAATGATGCTATTAAGACGGCCCTGGTCCATAGACTTGACACTTTAAGGCTGCAGGCTATGAGAGGTTTTTATGTGACTCAGTTGGCCTTCAGCTACCAGGTGATAAATCACGAAACCCCATCAGAACAAAAAGTTCATGTTTAGGGATCTGCCAACTGATGTAGGTGCCTTCTGGCTTCTATGGCCATTCTTAGAAAAAGGACCTACTGGGTAAATATGTGACAGCCTACTATTTACCGTTATTTTTTACAGGTTTATGTAAATACCTTCAACTCTTTAAGTAACCTTGATAGATAGTAAAATGCTAAATACTCTCGTAAAGCCATTCCAACGAGCGCACTAATTGTGTAATTTATGTGGAATATAAAACACACAAATTTGTGGGTCTGGCTTCCTCTATTAACCACAAAGAGTCATCCACTATAAACAAGAAGAAATCCTCTCGTGCTAAGCCCTGCAGACCTCAATACCACAACGGGCCGCCACTCCGCCGCTCCATCCCTTCGTGTGTCTGTGCCAATTTTCTGGCTGCTGTAAGTTATCTGGGAAGCCGAGCGAGGAAAGAGGATTGTATAATTTGTCATTCCACTGTTATGTAAGTAAGTCACCAGAAACCGCAGCTTACAGTGTTATTATTTTGCGTTACCAGGAAAGTTTTAGCGAGAGCTAAACAAAAATGGCAGCCGCTACCCATCAATGAATAACTAGCTTTTAGAGTATAGTGCACACAGGGCCGGCGCCAGCATAAGTTTGCTTAGGAAGCCAACATGGGGTGCCAGGATAGGGGGGGGGTGGAAAAATCCAAATCCCAGCCACTTGCTGGGGATTTGGATTTTTAAAATACTTGTCTTCCATTCCCTGGGGCTGCGCCCTCTCTCCTACTGGGCACAGCGTGCAGGTTTTGGCTTGCCTTGCCTGCCAGCTGCCCATGGCGGGTGGGGTGGGGGGAGACAGGGAGTGCGTGGCCCCATCCCCTCATTGCATACTGCTGTTTGATGGCACGGCTCACTTTTTCGGTGCTGTGTGGCACCCTTTGTGCTGCGCCCCATCACATTGTGGGTGCAGCGTGGGGGGGGGAGGGGAGTGCCGGCACAACTGTGGATGGTAGAGGCATGTGGGTGGACCCCTTCAGGTCTAGTTAGGATATTAAGGGGAACCCCGGCCAAAATTTAAAAAAAAAAATGACGTGGGGTTCCCCCTAAATTCCATACCAGACCCTTCAGGTCTGGTATGGATTTTAAGGGGAACCCCGCGCCAAAAAAAAAAAAAAAACGGCATGGGGTCCCCCCAAAAATCCATACCAGACCCTTATCCGAGCACGCAACCTGGCAGGCCGCAGGAAAAGAGGGGGGGATGAGAGTGCGGCCCCCCCTCCTGAACCGTACCAGGCCACATGCCCTCAACATTGGGAGGGTGCTTTGGGGTAGCCCCCCAAAACACCTTGTCCCCATGTTGATGAGGACAAGGGCCTCATCCCCACAACCCTGGCCGGTGGTTGTGGGGGTCTGCGGGCGGGGAGCTTATCGGAATCTGGAAGCCCCCTTTAACAAGGGGACCCCCAGATCCCGCCCCCCCCCCTGTATGAAATGGTAAGGGGGTACTTACCCCTACCATTTCACTAAAAAACTGTCAAAAATGTTAATGACAAGAGACAGTTTTTGACAATTCCTTTATTTAAATGCTTCTTCTTTCTTCTATCTTCCTTCATCTTCTAGTTCTTCTGGTTCTTCTGGCTCTTCTGGTTCTTCCTCCGGCGTTCTCGTCCAGCATCTCCTCCGCGGCGTCTTCTATCTTCTTCTTCTCGGGCCGCTCCGCACCCATGGCATGGGGGGGAGGCTCCCGCTCTTCTCTTCTTCTTTTCTTCTCTTCTTCTCTTCTTCATTTTCTTCTCCGGGCCGCTCCGCACCCATGCTGGCATGGAGGGAGGCTCCCGCTGTGTGACGGCGCTCCTCGTCTGACAGTTCTTAAATAACGGGGGGTGGGGCCACCCGGTGACCCCGCCCCCCTCTGACGCACGGTGACTTGACGGGACTTCCCTGTGACATCATGGGGAATGCCACAGGGAAGTCCCGTAAGGGGTAAGTACCCCCTTACCATTTCACACATGGGGGGGCGGGATCTGGGGGTCCCCTTGTTAAAAGGGGCTTCCAGATTCCGATAAGCCCCCCGTCCGCAGACCCCCACAACCACCGGCCAGGGTTGTGGGGATGAGGCCCTTGTCCTCATCAACATGGGGACAAGGTGTTTTGGGGGGCTACCCCAAAGCACCCTCCCAATGTTGAGGGCATGTGGCCTGGTACGGTTCAGGAGGGGGAGGGGGCCGCACTCTCGTCCCCCCCTCTTTTCCTGCGGCCTGCCAGGTTGCATGCTCGGATAAGGGTCTGGTATGGATTCTTGGGGGGACCCCACGCCGTTTTTTTTTTTTTTTGGCGCGGGGTTTCCCTTAAAACCCATACCAGACCTGAAGGGTCTGGTATGGAATTTAGGGGGAACCCCACGTCATTTTTTTAAAAATATTTTTGGCCGGGGTTCCCCTTAATATCCATATCAGACCTGAAGGGCCTGGTATGGAATTTAGGGGGACTTCCACCTCGTTTTTTTTTTAATTTTGGTTCGGGGTTCCCCTTTGGGGAATTCCCATGCCATTTTTATCAATGAACTTATATGTGTATTGTGGGCAATGCAATAGCCGCGGGTAGTTTTAAATTAGTTTTTTCCTTCAAAATGTCATTTTGCTGTCAGACTGTTCTAAACACAGGAAACATGCGCCCCTTTACAGGCATACTATAGACACCCCCCAGGTACAAAATTTAAAGGGATATTACACTTTTATTGTTTAACTTTAAGCATTATTAAAATCACTGCTCCTGAAACAAAACTGCAGACAGTCCATCCACTAAGGCCAACAATACTGCAGTCAGACCTCGTCGCCACCATCCAAGGGGCAGTGGCATTAACAGAGAGCCTCGTTGCCACCATCCAAGGGGCACTTACATCATCAGAGGACTTTGTCGCCACCATCCGAGGGGCAGTGGCATCAACGGATGTAGGGCTGAACTGGATAAAATGATGGAGGACGAACAAAAACAAGTCACTCCATCCACCAGTAAGGACCAGAAGACTGTACAATCTAAGACTATGGAGGACAACAATACTGTAGCCAGTCCATCCACCGAGGACAACAATACTGCAGTCAGTCCATCCACCGAGGACAACAATACTGCAGTCAGTCCATCCACCGAGGACAACAATACTGCAGTCAGTCCATCCACCGAGGACTGACCGAGTTTAAAACTTTTTTTTGCATTGATCCATGTCCCCTGGGGCAGGACCCAGGTCCCCAAACACTTTTTATGACAATAACTTGCATATAAGCCTTTAAAATTAGCACTTTTGATTTCTCCCATAGACTTTTAAAGGGTGTTCCGCGGCATTCGAATTTGCCGCGAACACCCCAAATTGTTCGCTGTTCAGTGAACTTGTGAACAGCCAATGTTCGAGTCGAACATGAGTTCGACTCGAACTCGAAGCTCATCCCTAATGGCTGGCATGATGTTCACGACAATCTTTTCTCTTTATTTTTTCTCTCTCATTTTCAGATTCAAACACGCTTTTCTTGGCAGGACTAACATGTGAGCATTGCCAAAGCAATCTCTCTTTCGCCCCTCTTTCTTTTCCTCTTTGTGAGTCAATACAATTTCCAGTGACGTCCATTGCTCTGCAGTCATAGCGGAGTCAACTCTCCGCAACCTAAGTACCATATGACACAAAAAATGGGATAAGTACCGCGCTGTCAGTACGGTATGGATTTACCTTGAAGGCGGTATAGCTCATTGTTCAGCGAAGCTGCTCGGCGGTTCACACCGCCATAAATAAAAAAGGACTAGGATGTTGTTTCATGACATTTGTTACACAACATTAACAATGAGATATGTTTGGAGGAGCGAGATAAAGCGCAAGAGCGTGCAGAGCGGGCATCAATCAGCGTACTGACAGGCCTGACAGAGAATTACAGTCTAGGAAAACAGCCCAAATATTAAAAATACGCCTCCGGTGCAAGAGGTTTATTTTGACACAGTCAGGAGCTGTGACCATCCAAAGGCAGAGATCATTCACAGCTTGGGTTTTAGGTAAACCGCTCTTGCTGGTCCATGTACTGGCTGCTTAGCAATTTCCAGTATAAATATACCATGACGAATTCAAGCGACAGGCTTGCCCATCCGGAACAGCTGTTGGTGAAGTGCCAGAAGCCGAGGAACCCCCTTGGAGGAGCGTCCGTGCTAAGCCTTTCCCGTTCAGGAACGGCGGGCTGCAGAATTCTGATTTCTGCAACATTTCCATATGATATGATCTGAAGGACTACATTGTAATATATTGCTACGTAAAGGCATTACAATAAGGTCCACTGTGTTCATATAGGAAGACGTTACGGAAAGAGGTTAGGGGTGTGAAGACAGGAGAAATAAGGACAACCGCGTCAAAAAACAGACTCTTAGCCATGGCGTTCTGGGTCAGGTGACCTGAGGGCGGCACATAAGGTCACGTGTCTGGGTCAAAACCTCAGTGCTCTAGTGCAGTGGTCTCCAAACTGTGGCCGGATGTGGCCCTTTGCCTGCCTTTATCTGGCCCCTGGGGCACTATTCCTTCAACCGACACCTACAATGAGGCACTATTCCTCCCACTAACACCAATGATGGGGCACTATTCCTTCAACCGACAGCTACAATGAGGCAATATTCCACCCACTGATACCAAAAATGGGGCACTATTTCTTCCATTGACACCAACAATGGGGCACTATTCCTTTCACTTATACCAACAATGGGGCACTATTCCTTCAACTGACACCAACAATGGGGCACTATTCTTCTCACTGATACCAACAACAGGGCACTATTCCTTCAACTGACACCAAGAATGGGGAACTATTCCTTCAACTGACACCAACAATGGGGCACTATTCCTTCAACTGACACCTACAATGAGGCACTATTCCACCCACTAACACCAATGATGGGGCACTATTCCTTCAACTGACACCTACAATGAGGCAGTATTTCACCCACCAACGCCAATGATTGGGCAATATTCCACCCACTGATACCAAAAATGGGGCACTATTTCTTCCATTGACATCAACAATGGGGCACTATTCCTTCAACCGACACCAACAATGGGGCACTATTCCAACCACTGCCACCAATGATGGGGCAATATTCCATCTACTGATACCAACAATGGGGCACTATTTCTTCCATTGACACCAACAACGTGGCACTATACCTCCCACTGACACCAACAATGGGGCAATATTCCTTCCACTGACAACAACGTGGCACTATTCCTCCCACTGATACCAACAATTGGGCATTATTCCACCCACTGATACCAATGATGTGGCACTATTCCACATACTGATCCCTACAATGGGGCACTATTACCCCCACTAAACTAAAGAAAACAATGGGGTACTTCTCCTTCCACTGACACCAACAATGGGGCACTATTCTACCCACTGATACCAACAATGGAGCACTATTCCTTCCACTGACACCAACAATGGGATATTATTCCTTCCACTGACACCAACAATGGGGCACTATTCCTTCCACTGACACCAACAATGGGATACTATTCCTTCCACTGACACCAACAATGGGGCACTATTGATCTTTTATTGAAAAGAATCAAGCAACCAATTTTATACAAAAGTAAAAAACAAAACCATAGTACAAAATTTCAACAGAAATCCAAGGAATACACATTAATGTTCAGAATATATACAATATATACATAATCCACTACCAAAATTATTTACATAAAGCAGCAGAGAGGGCCTAAGAGGCACAACCCATCACCTATGTACGCAGCCATTTATCAAAAATTAATCCAAAAAATAATCTAGGGTGAAAAGAGACAGACAGCCACACCCGGGAAAGAGACTCCTGGCAGTCAGGGAGGCTTGAAACCCCTCCACGCCTTCAACCAAGCCCCCCGACTCCGCTTGTCTTTCTCAAGTACCCGAATCTTCTCCACCTCATGCAAAATGTCATACACCACCACCTGAACAGGAAGGATTTTACGCCGAATGCAGACCTGACACCGTGCGTTCCAAGTGAAATAACGGACTACTATGCTAACTAGAAAAAGTGTATCTAAACAAAAAACCCCACCAGTATTGAATGCTCCATACACCCACTCAGCATAACCCAGCCTGGAGAGGAAAGGGACACCGAGGGCCCGTCCCACCTGTTTGTACACCTCTATGTTAAAAGGGCAATGAAGCAGAAAATGGTCCATAGTCTCCTCCTCACCTGCACACTCCTCCCGAGGACAGCTACGATCCATCCCACTGCGGAATTTCAAGTTGCCCCGAACATAGAGCCTCCCATGGAAGCACATCCAGGCCAGATCCCTGAATTTAGGAGGTACTCTGTCCAAATTAATAAGTCTTAACCCTGCCCTCAAAACTGGGCCTGGGCAATCCCTTAAGGCCAGTGGGTCATGAAAGACTTCGCTCAAGACTCGACTCATAAGGACTTTCCTCGGAACCGATCTGAGATCTTCAGCCGACAATCGCCACTGCCGTAGTAACTTCAGGCACGGAGCGACATAGGCTGGTAGCTGACCACGATGACCCCTGAGATTCTTCACTTGGCCACCTTCTTCCCAAAGTCGTAGAAAAGGCCTAAACCAAGATCTAAATATGCCTGCCCATCCAGGAGGTTCCACTGCAAGCATATTACCAATATTAAACTTGAGAAAAAGCAGTGAAAAGAAAAGAACTGGGTTGACCATACCTAAGTCACCCTCCCTCCTGGATAGATAGGTGACATTCCTCTTGATGGGGTTCAGTCTGTTCCCCCACAACATCTGGAAGAACACACTACTGACCCTAGCATAGAGAGACACTGGCAAGATGCAGACAAAGCTGACATACAAGAAGATCGGAATCAGGTAAGTCTTAATCAGATCAACCATTTCCCTCATAGATAACTTCCATCTCTTCCAGCTGACCACCTTAGTATTGGCAATTTCCAGTCTGCCCTCCCAGTTTTTGAGGCCATAATCGCCGGGTCCAAATTCAATGCCTAGAATCTTAATTCTTTCCTGGGGCACTGGAAAGGTGACCGGGAGATCAAAACCCTCACCTTCCTTTCCCATCCAGAAAACTTCACTCTTTTCCTGATTGATCTTGGAGCCTGATGCTTCAGAATACCGTGATGTCAGAGAGACCACCTCCTCTGCTTCATCCGCCCCAGTGACAATCACGGACACATCGTCCGCATAGGCAACAACCCTCAAAGGCGGCTCACCCGGGAGCCCTACTGGCACCCCACACAACATGCTGCTCTCTAGCCTCCTGATGAAGGGGTCGATTGCAAACACATAGAGCAGGGGACTCAGGGGACAACCCTGGCGCACCCCGGAGCCAACCTCAAAGGACTGCCCAACCCAACCATTAACAAGAGGAAAGCTTTCTGCCCCCTTATACAAGACTTTTAACCAATCGACAAAACCACCCAGCAGACCGTACTTACTAAGGAGCAACCACAGGTACTCATGGTTAACACGATCAAAAGCTTTTGCCTGATCCAATGTCAGCAAATACTTTCCCCAGCCTGCAGCCCTTCACCGCTCCAAGGCCTCCCGGACAGCTAAAACTGCTGTGAAGGTGCACCTACCCTGGACCGAACAGTGCTGATGGCGAGAAAGCAAAGACTCTGCTACTGACGATAGGCGCCAGAAAAATATCTTTGCCAGTATCTTTCTATCGACATTAAGAAGGCTGATGGGGCGCCAATTCTCAATCATCGAAGGATCTTTACCCTTTGAAAGAAGAATCACAGCTGAGTGCCTCATGGAAGGGGGAAGTACCCCCTCAGCAAGGCAACTGTTAAAAACCTCTACCAAATGTGGTGCCAGAATAGACTTAAAAGCTTTGTAAAACTCAGCCGTCAAGCCATCCGGTCCAGGTGACTTTTTGATGGCAAGCTGTTCAATTGCCCTTATCACCTCTTCAACTGTGATCTCCTCTGTCAAATTCATCAATGGGACATCTTCATCATTTAGACCTGGAGTAGAGTCCAAAAAGCTTTCCATCTTGTCACAGTCAAGCTCTTTCCTCCCAAGAAGGTCAGCATAAAAGGACCTCACGACCTCCAGAATCCCTGACCTGGACTTTGTCAAGGAACCTGTACTGTCCTTAAGGCCAACGACCGTTTTAACTGCTACACCTTGTTTGCAGTTCTGGTAAGGGTCAGGCGAGTGGTACTTCCCATAGTCCCTCTCCAGAACCAAAGAGGCATGCCGGTCATATTGACACTTCCTGAGAAGGAGTTTCACTTCGGAGATTTCCCCAGGATCTCCTCCTCTCGAGACAAGAATATCCAGCTTCCTCCGTAAACGTTGGTAGGTCATGTATTTGTTAAACTGTTTTCTATTGGCTAGGCCCCTGAAGAATCCAGCGATCCTCTTTTTGGTCAGCTCCCACCACTCAGCCTTGCTGCTAAAAAAGTCCAGGATGGTCACCTGTGCCTGAAAGAATTCCTCAAAGGATTGTCTAACATGTTCTTCCTTGAGTAGAGTCGAATTCAGTCTCCAGATGCCCTTACCCCTCTGAGGGGCGTCTGAAGCATTCAGGACCACAGATAGCATACAGTGATCAGAGAACTCTACTGCCTGCACCACTGGGGGTGAGAAAGCAGAGGTCTCCTTAAAAAAAAACCTATCTATTCTACTCTGACTATTACCTCGATGAAAGGTGAACCCGGTGTCATCCGGGAGGTGCTTAATGTGCACATCCACAAGACCAGCATCCCTAACCATACTATTTAAAAAAACGCTATCATATCCCAGCCTGTCCTTGAAGTCCTTCCTGTCCTTGGGCCTAGTTACTGTATTAAAGTCACCTCCAAAGACCACTTGCCGGGATGTAAAAAGAAATGGCTTGATCCTTGTAAAAAGGCACTTCCTGTCCCACTTTGTGTGCGGCCCATAAACATTAATTAGGCGCAGGTCCTGCCCTCCCACAAGGACTTCCAAGACCATTCATCTCCCAATCTCCACCTCAATAACCCGCCGGACAGTTACCATGCCGGTTTTAAACAACACCGCCACACCGCCGTAAGGCTCGGCTGCAAGAGACCAGTAAGATGGACCATACCTCCACTCTCTCTTGGCCATATGAATATCTGCCAAGGAGGTGAGCCAAGTCTCTTGCAAAAATAAAATTTCAGCATCTAATTGGCTGAACAAAAAGAAGGCCATAGAACGAGCTCTTACTGACTTAATGCTGGCGACATTTATTGTCACCGCTTTTAACGGAGGGGGAACCGCCATTTGGGTTATTGGGTGGATTGCTTCTTAGCTCCCCTCTGCTGCTCATCACCAGAAGCCTCTCTCTTTCTTGAGGCCGCCTCAAACTCCATTTCGGAATCAGAACTTCGCTCCGAAGAAGCTCCAGATGAAGAGATATCCCAATTAGAGGACCTATAACGGTTGGAGACAGGCACTGGAGCCTGTTCCGTCCTCACCACCTGCTTCTTCCGCTTCCCAACCTTCCTTCTCTCCTCCAGGTACTGCAGGTCAGCTTCAGAGATGCCCTTATCTCCTGTTTTTTTCTTTGGAGTCTTTACAGAAGACTCCTTTAGAGAGGAAGAAGTGACCTTTTTAGTACCCACTACCACTCCTGGTGGGGGGATGCTCCCTTTGAATCAGACTTAGGAGGGGTAGACTCCTGGGGGGTAACTGACTCGGGTGGCACAGACTTGGAAGGTTCTGACACAAGAGGAGAGGGTACAGTAGGCGGGGGGGACACAGAGACAGATACAGAAGGAATACTTACAGACACAGGAGGGGTGGCCACAGGAACTGGGGAGGGACCCTGAGCAGGACCAGGGGAGTCAGTCACCGCAGAGGAGGATGGTACACCAGGGGCCTCACCCTCCATCCTGTCCAGCCTTGACATGTCATCAATTACCTCCTTCTCCATATTGTGCCAGGCTTCAGGACATCTGCTGTAGGGGTGGCCAAGGCGCAGGCACAGGTTGCACCTGATCATCTCGGTGCAGTCCTTAGCCATATGACCCTGACCCCGACACACTGAACATATCAAGGCTGAACAGGAAGAGCTCAAATGCCCCTTTTCTCCACAGCGGTGACACAGCTTCGGCTGACCAGGGTAGAAAATAGTCATCCTATCCCTCCCTATAAAAGCCGAGGAGGGCAGGTGACGGACAACATTCCCATCCCTGGCCAACCTGACTGTTACTGACCAACCCCCAGTCCAGATGTTACGCTCATCAAGTATTTTGCTGGGCTTAGTCAAAACCTCACCATAGTTCCTTAACCAGACCTCTAGGTCCCGAGCAGGAACACTCTCATTGGTGAGTATGATGGTTATCTTTTTCACCGTTGACCTTTGCGAAACCGCAACCGGGGCCAGACCTTCCTATTCAGGTCTTGACCTGCACTGAGCCTCATATCGCTCCCAGAACAGGTCAAGACCCTCTGGCCTGGTGAAGCTAATGGAATAATCCCGTGTCCCAGCTACATGTATTAGAGCATACAGGTCATTTGCCCCAAAACCCATCTCCAAAATCAAATCTACCACTGCACGCCGTGCTGGAGGGATTGCACCACCTTCCCATTTCAGAATTACCACATTTCTTCTCGATCCCCCAGCAGAAGCCAGAGACCCAAGACCAGATCCCGGGGTGCCCAAATTGGTAGGCTGCAGGGGGAAACCCCGCTTGGGGGCGGAGCTACCAGGAGCAGAGCGTACCACCTGAGCAAACGTGGGTTTATCAGGGCCAAGGCCCCACACTGAAGTCACAGTAGTCTGTACATTACTATTATTATTCACTGCTTGAACACAGTTGGTAGGACTGTCCATCACACTTGTACTGGAACCATTGTTCATCACACTTGTACTGGGATGATTTTTATTAGTCACACAAACATCCACATTCTCATCAGGAATAGTCACAGTTTCTGCTGCAATACCAGCTGTCTCCTGAAGCTGTGCTGTAGAGTCTTCAGGAGGTTTGGGGCAAACAGCTTTAGACTCAGCTAAAGGGGGGTTAATTGGTTCTGCTGAATCTTGTAGTTCATCTGCAGGAATGTCATTTTTTAAACGCAAACTTTGCTGCACTGCAGCATCAGCAGGCACAGCATTGCTACACATAGGACTAGCAGCCTGATTGTCACTGGGCACATTGTCTGTATCAGTCACAAAAACTGTTTTATGCACCACATGGGGCTTGACGGGCTTTACCTTGTCAGGCACATTATCTGTCATGTCCTCCTCATGGAACACCAGCCGATCACCCAGCAAAGGAGACTCCATTACCTGGATCACCCTGAGCATGCCTCCTGAGTCCTGGGAAGGCATGGGGCTGCTTACCTCACCCTGAGGGGGCAGGGGGTCTGAACTGGGGGTCTCCTCCTCCACCTCCATCTTTGTCATCCTGGCAAACCTTCTGTCATTACAGAATTTTTCTTTGAAGGGCCCATCTCTGCCTTCCATCATGGCCACAATGGTCTCCTGGTGTTCAACCCGGACCTTGGCCAGTTGGATCTCCGGATCCATGGATCCACGTCTCTGGCTATGCAAGCCCTCACGCTGCCTTCTCAAGCGCTTCACCTCCGCTCTGAGCTTGTAGAGCTTGTCTCTTTCCCTATTCAGGACCTTAATCCCGGCCACCACTCACTCCCGAATGGCCTCGGAACCTTCATCCTCACCAGGGGTAGAGAGATCCCCAGCCATGGTTTGTACAGGGGCAGGCATGTTACCTGATGGCCCAGGAGATGGCTGAGAGCTTACAGCAGGAGAGGCCCTGCTGGCCTCCATGGCTTCCCCAGAAAGGGGCCAGGAGAGCTGGGAGAGATTTCACCACCACTCCCCTCTCACACGGATCACCCAGAGCAGCTCCAGAGAGACACCTTCCTCCTGACACACCTGTGCTCCAATGATGGGTGGGGCACTATTCCTTCCACTGACACCAACAATGGAATACTATTCCTTCCACTGATACCAACAATGGGGTACTATTCCTTCCACTGATACCAACAATGGTGCAATATTCCACCCACTAATACCAACAATGGGGCACTATGCCACCCACTGACACCAATGATTGGGCACTATTGATCTTTTATTAAAAAGAATCAAGCAACCAATTTTATACAAAAGTAAAAAACAAAACCATAGTACAAAACTTCAACAGAAATCCAAGGAATACACATCCATGTTCAGAATATATACAATATATACATAATCCACTACCAAAACTATTTACATAAAGCAGCAGAGAGGGCCTAAGAGGCACAACCCATCACCTATGTACGCAGCCATTTATCAAAAATTAATCCAAAAAATAATAATCTAGGGTGAAAAGAGACAGACAGCCACACCCGGGAAAGAGACTCCTGGCAGTCAGGGAGGCTTGAAACTCCTCCACGCCTTCAACCAATCCCCCTGACTCCGCTTGTCTCTCTCAAGCACCCGAATCTTCTCCACCTCATGCAGAATGTCATACACCACCACCTGAACAGGAAGGATTTTATGCCGAATGCTGACCTGACACCGTGCGTTCCAAGTGAAATAATGGACTACTAGGCTAACTAGAAAAAGTGTATCTAAACAAAAAAACCCCACCAGTATTGAATGCTCCATACCCCCACTCAGCATAACCCAGCCTGGAGAGGAAAGGGACACCGAGGGCCCGCCCCACCTGTTTGTACACCTCTATGTTAAAAGGGCAATGAAGCAGAAAATGGTCCATAGTCTCCTCCTCACCTGCACACTCCTCCCGAGGACAGCTACGATCCATCCCACTGCGGAATTTCAAATTGCCCCTAACATAGAGTCTCCCATGGAAGTACATCCAGGCCAGATCCCTGAATTTAGGAGGTACTCTGTCCAAATTAATAAGTCTTAACCCTGCCCTCAAAACTGGGCCTGGGCAATCCTTTAAGGCCAGTGGGTCATGAAAGACTTCACTCAAGACTCGACTCATAAGGACTTTCCTCGGAACCGATCTGAGATCTTCAGCCGACAATCGCCACTGCCGTAGTAACTTCAGGCACGGAGCGACATAGGCTGGTAGCTGACCACGATGACCCCTGAGATTCTTCACTTGGCCACCTTCTTCCCAAAGTCGTAGAAAAGGCCTAAACCAAGATCTAAATATGCCTGCCCATCCAGGAGGTTCCACTGCAAGCATATTACCAATATTAAACTTGAGAAAAAGCAGTGAAAAGAAAAGAACTGGGTTGACCATACCTAAGCCACCCTCCCTCCTGGATAGATAGGTGACATTCCTCTTGATGGGGTTCAGTCTGTTCCCCCACAACATCTGGAAGAACACACTACTGACCCTAGCATAGAGAGACACTGGCAAGATGCAGACAAAGCTGACATACAAGAAGATCGGAATCAGGTAAGTCTTAATCAGATCAACCATTTCCCTCATAGATAACTTCCATCTCTTCCAGCTGACCACCTTAGTATTGGCAATTTCCAGTCTGCCTTCCCAGTTTTTGAGGCCATAATCGCCAGGTCCAAATTCAATGCCTAAAATCTAAATTCTTTCCTGGGGCACTGGAAAGGTGTCCGGGAGATCAAACCCCTCACCTTCCTTTCCCATCCAGAAAACTTCACTCTTTTCCTGATTGATCTTGGAGCCTGATGCTTCAGAATACCGTGATGTCAGAGAGACCACCTCCTCTGCTTCATCCGCCCCAGTGACAATCACCGATACATCGTCCGCATAGGCAACAACCCTCAAAGGCAGCTCACCCGGGAGCCCCACTGGCACCCCACACAACATGCCGCTCTCTAGCCTCCTGATGAAGGGGTCGATTGCAAACACATAGAGCAGGGGACTCAGGGGACAACCCTGGCGCACCCCAGAGCCAACCTCAAA
Source organism: Lithobates septentrionalis (assembly GCA_037952835.1). Lineage (NCBI taxonomy): Eukaryota > Metazoa > Chordata > Amphibia > Anura > Ranidae > Lithobates > Lithobates septentrionalis. The sequence goes on along the minus strand of JBBDGP010003316.1, from coordinate 40,093 downwards.
GGACTGCCCAACCCAACCATTAACAAGAGGAAAGCTCTCTGCTCCCTTATACAAGACTTTTAACCAATCGACAAAACCACCCGGCAGACCGTACTTACTAAGGAGCAACCACAGGTACTCATGGTTAACACGATCAAAAGCCTTTGCCTGATCCAATGTCAGCAAATACTTTCCCCAGCCTGCAGCCTTGCACCGCTCCAAGGCCTCCCGGACAGCTAAAACCGCTGTGAAGGTGCACCTACCCTGGACCGAACAGTGCTGATGGCGAGAAAGCAAAGACTCTGCTACTGACGATAGGCGCCAGAAAATGATCTTTGCCAGTATCTTTCTATTGACACTAAGAAGGCTGATGGGGCGCCAATTCTCCACCATCGAAGGATCTTTACCCTTTGAAAGAAGAATCACAGCTGAGTGCCTCATGGAAGGGGGAAGTACCCCCTCAGCAAGGCAACTGTTAAAAACCTCTACCAAATGTGGGTCCAGAATAGACTTAAAAGCTTTGTAAAACTCAGCCGTCAAGCCATCCGGTCCAGGTGACTTTTTGATGGCAAGCTCTTCAATTGCCCTTATCACCTCTTCAACTGTGATCTCCTCTGTCAAATTCATCAATGGGACATCTTCATCATTTAGACCTGGAGTAGAGTCCAAAAAGCTTTCCATCTTGTCACAGTCAAGCTCTTTCCTCCCAAGAAGGTCAGCATAAAAGGACCTCACGACCTCCAGAATCCCTGACCTGGACTTTGTCAAGGAACCTGTACTGTCCTTAAGGCCAACGACCGTTTTAACAGCTACACCTTGTTTGCAGTTCTGGTAAGGGTCAGGCGAGTGGTATTTCCCATAGTCCCTCTCCAGAACCAAAGAGGCATGCCGGTCATATTGACACTTCCTGAGAAGGGGTATCACTTCGGAGATTGCCCCAGGATCTCCTCCTCTCGAGACAAGAATATCCAGCTTCCTCCGTAAACGTTGGTAGGTCATGTATTTATTAAACTGCTTTCTGTTGGCTAGGCCCCTGAAGAATCCAGCGATCCTCTTTTTGGTCAGCTCCCACCACTCAGCCTTGCTGCTACAAAAGTCCAGCATGGTCACCTGTGCCTGAAAGAATTCCTCAAAGGATTGTCTAACATGTTCTTCCTTGAGTAGAGTCGAATTCAATCTTCAGATGCCCTTACCCCTCTGAGGGGCGTCTGAAGCATTCAGGACCACAGATAGCATACAGTGATCAGAGAACTCTACTGCCTGCACCACTGGGGGCGAGAAAGCAGAGGTCTCCTTAAAAAAAAAACCTATCTATTCTACTCTGACTATTACCTCGATGAAAGGTGAACCCGGTGTCGTCTGGGAGGTGCTTAATGTGCACATCCACAAGACCAGCATCCCTAACCATACTATTTAAAAAAAACGCTATCATATCCCAGCCTGTCCTTGAAGTCCTTCCTGTCCTTTGGGCCTAGTTATTGTATTAAAGTCACCTCCAAAGACAACTTGCCGGGATGTAAAAAGAAATGGCTTGATCCTTGTAAAAAGGCATTTCCTGTCCCACTTTGTGTGCGGCCCATAAACATTAATTAGGCGCAGGTCCTGCCCTCCCACAAGGACGTCTAAGACCATACATCTCCCAATCTCCACCTCAATAACCTGCCGGACAGTTACCATGCCGGTTTTAAACAACACCGCCACACCGCCGTAAGGCTCGGCTGCAAGAGACCAGTAAGATGGACCATACCTCCACTCTCTCTTGGCCATATGAATATCTGCCAAGGAGGTGAGCCTAGTCTCTTGCAAAAATAAAATTTCAGCATCTAATTGGCTGAACAAAAAGAAGGCCATAGAACGAGCTCTTACTGACTTAATGCTGGCGACATTTATTGTCACCACTTTTAACGGAGGGGGAACCGCCATTTGGGTTATTGGGTGGATGGCTTCTTAGCTCCCCTCTGCTGCTCATCACCAGAAGCCTCTCTCTTTCTTGAGGCCGCCTCAAACTCCATTTCGGAATCAGAACTTCGCTCCGAAGAAGCTCCATATGAAGAGATATCCCAATTAGAGGACCTATAACGGTTGGAGACAGGCACTGGAGCCTGTTCCGTCCTCACCACCTGCTTCTTCCGCTTCCCAACCTTCCTTCTGTCCTCCAGGTACTGCAGGTCAGCTTCAGAGATGCCCTTATCTCTTACTTTTTTCTGTGAAGTCTTTCCACAAGACTTCTTTACAGAGGAAGAAGCAACCTTTTTAGTACCCACTACCACTCCTGGTGGGGGGGTGCTCCCTTTGAATCAGACTTAGGAGGGGTAGACTCCTGGGGGGTAACTGACTCAGGGGGCACAGACTTGGAAGGTTCTGATACATGAGGAGAGGGTACAGTAGGCTGGTGGGACACAGAGACAGATACAGAAGGAATACTTACAGACACAGGAGGGGTGGCCACAGGAACTGGGGAGGGATCCTGAGCAGGACCAGGGGAGTCAGTCACCGCAGAGTAGGATGGTACACCAGGGGCCTCACCCTCCATCCTGTCCAGCCTTGACAAGTCATCTATTACCTCCTTCTCCATATTGTGCCAGGCTTCAGGACATCTGCTGTAGGGATGGCCAAGGCGCAGGCACAGGTTGCACCTGATCATCTCAGTGCAGTCCTTAGCCATATGACCCTGACCCCGACACACTGAACATATCAAGGCTGAACAGGAAGAGCTCAAATGCCCCTTTTCTCCACAGCGGTGACACAGCTTTGGCTGACCAGGGTAGAAAATAGTCATCCTATCCCTCCCTATAAAAGCTGAGGAGGGCAGGTGACGGACAACATTCCCATCCCTGGCCAACCTGACTGTTACTGACCAACCCCCAGTCCAGATGTTACGCTCATCAAGGATTTTGCTGGGCTTAGTCAAAACTTCACCATAGTTCCTTAACCAGACCTCTAGGTCCCGAGCAGGAACACTCTCATTGGTGAGTATGATGGTTATCTTTTTCACTGTTGACCTTTGCGAAACCGCAACTGGGGCCAGACCTTCCCATTCAGGTCTTGACCTGCACCGAGCCTCATATCTCTCCCAGAACAGGTCAAGACCCTCTGGCCTGGTGAAACTAATGGTATAATCCTGTGTCCCAGCTACATGTATTAGAGCATACAGGTCATTTGCCCCAAAACCCATCTCTAAAATCAAATCTACCACTGCACGCCGTGCTGGAGGGATTGCACCACCTTCCCATTTGAGAATTACCACATTTCTTCTCGGACCCCCAGCAGAAGCCAGAGACCCAAGACCAGATCCCGGGGTGCCCAAAGTGGTAGGCTGCAGGGGGAAAACCCGCTTGGGGGCGGAGCTACCAGGAGCAGAGCGTACCACCTGAGCAAATGTAGGTTTATCAGGGCCAAGGCCCCACACTGAAGTTACAGTAGTCTGTACATTACTATTATTATTCACTGCTTGAACGGAGTTGGTAGGACTGTCCATCACACTTGTACTGGGACCATTGTGCATCACACTTGTACTGGGATGATTTTTAATAGTCACACAAACATTCACATTCCCATCAGGAATAATCACAGTTTCTGCTGCAATACCAGCTGTCTCCTGAAGCTGTGCTGTTGAGTCTTCAGCAGCTGTGGGGCAAACAGCTTCAGATTCAGCTAAAGGGGGGTTAATTGGCTCTGCTGAATCTTGTAGTTCATCTGCAGGAATGTCATTTTTTAAATGCAAACTTTGCTGTACTGCAGCATCAGCAGGCACAGCATTGCTACACATAGGACTAGCAGCCTGATTGTCACTGGGCACATTGTCTGTATCAGTCACAGTGTTCACAAAAACAGTTTTATGCACCACATGAGGCTTGACAGGCTTTACCTTGTCAGGCATATTATCAGCAATGTCCTCCTCATGAAACACCAACTGATCTTCCCATATAGGAGACTCCATTGCCTGGATGGCCCTGAGCATGCCTCCTGAGTCCTGGGAAGGCATGGGGCTGCTTACCTCTCCCTGAGGGGGCAGGGGGTCTGAACTGGGGGTCTCCTCCTCCACCCCCATTTTTGTCATCCTGGCAAACCTTCTGTCATTGCAGAATTTTTCTTTGAAGGGCCCATCTCTGCCTTCCATCATGGCCACAATGGTTTCCTGGTGTTCAACCCGGACCTTGGCCAGTTGGATCTCCGGATCCATGGACCCACGTCTCTGGCTATGCAAGCCCTCACGCTGCCTTCTCAAGCGCTTCAGCTCCGCTCTCAGTTTATAGAACTTGTCTCTCTCCTTATTCAGGACCTTAATCCCGGCCACCACTCGCTCCCGGATGGCCCCGGAACCTTCATCCTCACCAGGGGTAGAGAGATCCCCAGCCATGGTTTGTACAGGGGCAGGCATGTTACCTGATGGCCCAGAAGATGGCTGAGAGCTTCCAGCAGGAGAGGCCCTGCTGGCCTCCATGGCTTCCCCAGAAAGGGGCCAGGAGGGCTGGCAGAGATTTCACCACCACCTCTCCCCTCTCACATGGATCACCTGGAGCAGCTTCAGAGAGACACCTTCCTCCTGACACACCTGTGCTCCAATGATGGGTGGAGCACTATTCCTCCCACTGACACCAATGATGGGACACTATTCTTACCACTGATACCAATGATGGGGCACTATTCCTCCCACTGACACCAACAATGGAGCACTATTGATCTTTTATTAAAAAGAATCAAGCAACCAATTTTATACAAAAGTAAAAAACAAAACCATAGTACAAAACTTCAACAGAAATCCAAGGAATACACATCCATGTTCAGTATATTTACAATATATACATAATCCACTACCAAAACTATTTACATAAAGCAGCAGAGAGGGCCTAAGAGGCACAACCCATCACCTATGTACGCAGCCATTTATCAAAAATTAATCCAAAAAATAATCTAGGGTGAAAAGAGACAGACAGCCACACCCGGGAAAGAGACTCCTGGCAGTCAGGGAGGCTTGAAACCCCTCCACGCCTTCAACCAAGCCCCCTGACTCCGCTTGTCTCTCTCAAGCACCCGAATCTTCTCCACCTCATGCAGAATATCATACACCACCACCTGAACAGGAAGGATTTTACGCCGAATGCAGACCTGACACCATGCGTTCCAAGTGAAATAACGGACTACTAGGCTAACTAGAAAAAGTGTATCTAAACAAAATACCCCACCAGTATTGAATGCTCCATACACCCACTCAGCATAACCCAGCCTGGAGAGGAAAGGGACACCGAGGGCCCGTCCCACCTGTTTGTACACCTCTATGTTAAAAGGGCAATGAAGCAGAAAATGGTCCATAGTCTCCTCCTCACCTGCACACTCCTCCCGAGGACAGCTACGATCCACCCCACTGCGGAATTTCAAATTGCCCCTAACATAGAGCCTCCCATGGAAGCACATCCAGGCCAGATCCCTGAATTTAGGAGGTACTCTGTCCAAATTAATAAGTCTTAACCCTGCCCTCAAAACTGGGCCTGGGCAATCCCTTAAGGCCAGTGGGTCATGAAAGACTTCGCTCAAGACTCGACTCATAAGGACTTTCCTCGGAACCGATCTGAGATCTTCAGCCGACAATCGCCACTGCCGTAATAACTTCAGGCACGGAGCGACATAGGCTGGTAGCTGACCACGATGACCCCTGAGATTCTTCACTTGGCCACCTTCTTCCCAAAGTCGCAGAAAAGGCCTAAACCAAGATCTAAAAATGCCTGCCCATCCAGGAGGTTCCACTGCAAGCATATTACCAATATTAAACTTGAGAAAAAGCAGTGAAAAGAAAAGAACTGGGTTGACCATACCTAAGCCACCCTCCCTCCTGGATAGATAGGTGACATTCCTCTTGATGGGGTTCAGTCTGTTCCCCCACAACATCTGGAAGAACACACTACTGACCCTAGCATAGAGAGACACTGGCAAGATGCAGACAAAGCTGACATACAAAAAGATTGGAATCAGATAAGTCTTAATCAGATCAACCCTTTCCCTCATAGATAACTTCCATTTCTTCCAGCTGACCACCTTAGTATTGGCAATTTCCAGTCTGCCTTCCCAGTTTTTGAGGCCATAATCGCCGGGTCCAAATTCAATGCCTAGAATCTTAATTCTTTCCTGGGGCACTGGAAAGGTGTCCGGGAGATCAAAACCCTCACCTTCCTTTCCAATCCAGAAGACTTCACTCTTTTCCTGATTGATCTTGGAGCCTGATGCTTCAGAATACCGTGATGTCAGAGAGACCACCTCCTCTGCTTCATCCGCCCCGGTGACAATCACCGACACATCGTCCGCATAGGCAACAACCCTCAAAGGCGGCTCACCCGGGAGACCCACTGGTACCCCACACAACATGCCGCTCTCTAGCCTCCTGATGAAAGGGTCGATTGCAAACACATAGAGCAGGGGACTCAGGGGACAACCCTGGCGCACCCCGGAGCCAACCTCAAAGGACTGCCCAACCCAACCATTAACAAGAGGAAAGCTTTCTGCCCCCTTATACAAGACTTTTAACCAATCGACAAAACCACCCGGCAGACCGTACTTACTAAGGAGCAACCACAGGTACTCATGGTTGACACAATCAAAAGCCTTTGCCTGATCCAATGTCAGCAAATACTTTCCCCAGCCTGCAGCCCTGCACCGCTCCAAGGCCTCCCGGACAGCTAAAACCGCTGTGAAGGTGCTCCTACCCTGGACCGAACAGTGCTGATGGCGAGAAAGCAAAGACTCTGCTACTGACGATAGGCGCCAGAAAAATATCTTTGCCAGTATCTTTCTATCGACATTAAGAAGGCTGATGGGGCGCCAATTCTCAATCATCGAAGGATCTTTACCCTTTGAAAGAAGAATCACAGCCGAGTGCCTCATGGAAGGGGGAAGTACCCCCTCAGCAAGGCAACTGTTAAAAACCTCTACCAAATGTGGGGCCAGAATAGACTTAAAGGCTTTGTAAAACTCAGCCGTCAAGCCATCCGGTCCAGGTGACTTTTTGACGGCAAGTTGTTCAATTGCCCTCATCACCTCTTCAACTGTGATCTCCTCTGTCAAATTCATCAATGGGACATCTTCATCATTTAGACCTGGAGTAGAGTCCAAAAAGCTTTCCATCTTGTCACCGTCAAGCTCTTTCCTCCCAAGAAGGTCAGCATAAAAGGACCTCACGACCTCCAGAATCCCTGACCTGGACTTTGTCAAGGAACCTGTACTGTCTTTAAGGCCAACGACCGTTTTAACAGCTACACCTTGTTTGCAGTTCTGGTAAGGGTCAGGCGAGTGGTACTTCCCATAGTCCCTCTCCAGAACCAAAGAGGCATGCCGGTCATATTGACACTTCCTGAGAAGGAGTTTCACTTCGGAGATTTCCCCAGGATCTCCACCTCTCGAGACAAGAATATCCAGCTTCCTCCGTAAACGTTGGTAGGTCATGTATTTATTAAACTGTTTTCTATTGGCTAGGCCCCTGAAGAATCCAGCGATCCTCTTTTTGGTCAGCTCCCACCACTCAGCCTTGCTGCTACAAAAGTCCAGGATGGTCACCTGTGCCTGAAAGAATTCCTCAAAGGATTGTCTAACATGTTCTTCCTTGAATAGAGTCGAATTCAATCTCCAGATGCCCTTACCCCTCTGAGGGGCGTCTGAAGCATTCAGGACCACAGATAGCATACAGTGATCAGAGAACTCCACTGCCTGCACCACTGGGGGTGAGAAAGCAGAGGTCTCCTTCAAAAAAAACCTATCTATTCTACTCTGACTATTACCTCGATGAAAGGTGAACCCAGTGTCATCCGGGAGGTGCTTAATGTGCACATCCACAAGACCAGCATCCCTAACCATACTATTTAAAAAAACGCTATCATATCCCAGCCTGTCCTTGAAGTCCTTCCTGTCCTTGGGCCTAGTTACTGTATTAAAGTCACCTCCAAAGACCACTTGCCGGGATGTAAAAAGAAATGGCTTGATCCTTGTAAAAAGGCATTTCCTGCGCCACTTTGTGTGCGGCCCATAAACATTAATTAGGCGCAGGTCCTGCCCTCCCACAAGGACGTCTAAGACCATACATCTGCCAATCTCCACCTCAATAACCCGCCGGACAGTTACCATGCCGGTTTTAAACAACACCGCCACACCGCCATAAGGCTCGGCCACAAGAGACCAGTAAGATGGACCATACCTCCACTCTCTCTTGGCCATATGAATATCTGCCAAGGAGGTGAGCCTAGTCTCTTGCAAAAATAAAATTTCAGCATCTAATTGGCTGAACAAAAAGAAGGCCATAGAACGAGCTCTTACTGACTTAATGCTGGCGACATTTATTGTCACCACTTTTAACGGAGGGGGAACCGCCATTTGGGTTATTGGGTGGATTGCTTCTTAGCTCCCCTCTGCTGCTCATCACCAGAAGCATCTCTCTTTCTTGAGGCCGCCTCAAACTCCATCTCAGAATCAGAACTTCGCTCCGAAGAAGCTCCAGATGAGGAAATCTCCCACTTAGAGGACCTATAACGGTTGGAGACAGGCACTGGAGCCTGTTCCGTCCTCACCACCTGCTTCTTCCGCTTCCCAACCTTCCTTCTCTCCTCCAGGTACTGCAGGTCCGCTTCAGAGATGCCCTTATCTCCTGTTTTTTTCTTTGAAGTCTTTACAGAAGACTCCTTTAGAGAGGCAGAAGCGACCTTTTTAATACCCACTACCACTCCTGGTGGGGGGGTTGCTCCCTTTGAATCAGACTTAGGAGGGGTAGACTCCTGGGGGGTAACTGAATCGGGGGGCACAGACTTGGAAGGTTCTGACACATGAGGAGAGGGTACAGTAGGCTGGGGGGACACAGAGACAGATACAGAAGGAATACTTACAGACACAGGAGGGGTGGCCACAGGAACTGGGGAGGGATCCTGAGCAGGACCAGGGGAGTCAGTCACCGCAGAGGAGGATGGTACACCAGGGGCATCACCCTCCATCCTGTCCAGCCTTGACATGTCATCAATTACCTCCTTCTCCATATTGTGCCAGGCTTCAGGACACCTGCTGTAGGGGTGGCCAAGGCGCAGGCACAGGTTGCACCTGATCATCTCGGTGCAGTCCTTGGCCATATGACCCTGACCCCGACACACTGAACATATCAAGGCTGAACAGGAAGAGCTCAAATGCCCCTTTTCTCCACAGCGGTGACACAGCTTCGGCTGACCAGGGTAGAAAATAGTCATCCTATCCCTCCCTATAAAGGCTGAGGAGGGCAGGTGACGGACAACATTCCCATCCCTGGCCAACCTGACTGTTACTGACCAACCCCCAGTCCAGATGTTACGTTCATCAAGGATTTTGCTGGGCTTAGTCAAAACCTCACCATAGTTCCTTAACCAGACCTCTAGGTCCCGAGCAGGAACACTCTCATTGGTGAGTATGATGGTGATCTTTTTCACCGTTGACCTTTGCGAAACCGCAACTGGGGCCAGACCTTCCCATTCAGGTCTTGACCTGCACCGAGCCTCATATCGCTCCCAGAACAGGTGAAGACCCTCTGGCCTGGTAAAACTAATGGTATAATCCCGTGTCCCAGCAACATGTATTAGAGCATACAGGTCATTTGCCCCAAAACCCATCTCCAAAATCAAATCCACCACTGCACGCCGTGCTGGAGGAATTGCACCACCTTCCCATTTGAGAATTACCACATTTCTTCTCGGACCCCCAGCAGAAGCCAGAGACCCAAGACCAGATCCCGGGGTGCCCAAAGTGGTAGGCTGCAGGGGGAAACCCCGCTTGGGGGCGGAGCCACCAGGAGCAGAGCGTACCACCTGAGCAAACGTGGGTTTATCAGGGCCAAGGCCCCACACTGAAGTCACAGTAGTCTGTTCATTATTATTATTTGCTTGGACTGAGCTGGGACGATTGTCCATCACACTTGTACAATTGCTATCAGTCACACACACGTTCAATTTCCCATCAGGAATAGTCACAGTTGCTGCAATACCAGCTGTCTCCTGATGCTGTACTGTAGAGTCTCCAGCAGCTGTGGGGCAAACATCTTTAGACTCAGCCAAAGGAGAGTTAATAGGCTCTGCTGACACCGGTAGTTCCTTTTCAGAAATGTCATTTTTTAAATGCAGCTCTTGCTGCGCTGCAGCATTAGCAGGTACAACATTGCTACACATAGCATTAGAGACTTGAGTGTCACTGGGCACACTTTCTACATTGCTCATGGTGTTAGATGACACAAAAACAGATTCATCCCCTGCTTGGGGCTTGACATTATCAGGCACATTATCAGTTATGTCCTCATCACCAAACGCCAGCTGATCCCCCCGCACAGGAGACTCCATTACCTGGATGGCCCTGAGCATGCCTCCTGAGTCCTGGGAAGGCATGGGGCTGCTTACCTCTACCTGAGGGGGCAGGGGGTCAGAACTGGGGGTCTCCTCCTCCACCTCCATCTTTGTCATCTTCGCAAACCTTTTATCATTGTAAAACTTTTCCTTAAATGGCCCATCTCTTCCTTCCATCATGGCCACAATGGTCTCCTGGTGTTCAACCCGGACCTTGGCCAGCTGGATCTCCGGATCCATGGACCCTCGTTTCTGGCTGTGCAAGCCCTCACGCTGCCTTCTCAGGCGCTTCAGCTCCGCTCTCAGTTTATAGAGCTTGTCTCTTTCTCTATTCAGGGCTTTAATCCCGGCCACCACTCGCTCCTGAATTGCCTCTGAGCCTTCATCCTTACCAGGGGCAGAAAGATCACAAGTCATGGTTTGTACAGAGGAAGGTATGTCACCTGATGGCCCAGGAGATGGCTGGGAGCTTCCAGCAGGAGAGGCCCTGCTGGCCTCCATGGCTTCCCCAGAAAGGGGCCAGGAGACCTGGGATAGATTTCCTCACCAGTCCCCTCTCACACGGATCTGCAGCAGCTCCAGAGAGACAGCCTCCTCCTGACACACCTGTGCTCCAATGATGGGTGGAGCACTATTGATCTTTTATTAAAAGAATCAAGCAACCAATTTTATACAAAAGTAAAAAACAAAACCATAGTACAAAACTTCAACAGAAATCCAAGGAATACACATCCATGTTCAGAATATATACAATATATACATAATCCGTTACCAAAACTATTTACATAAAGCAGCAGAGAAGGCCTAAGAGGCACAACCCATCACCTATGTACGCAGCCATTTATCAAAAATTAATCCAAAAAAATAATAATCTAGGGTGATAAGAGACAGACAGCCACACCCGGGAAAGAGACTCCTGGCAGTCAGGGAGGCTTGAAACCCCTCCACGCCTTCAACCAAGCCCCCTGACTCCGCTTGTCTCTCTCAAGTACCCGAATCTTCTCCACCTCATGCAGAATGTCATACACCACCACCTGAACAGGAAGGATTTTACGCCGAATGCTGACCTGACACCGTGCGTTCCAAGTGAAATAACGGACTACTAGGCTAACTAGAAAAAGTGTATCTAAACAAAAAACCCCACCAGTATTGAATGCTCCATACACCCACTCAGCATAACCCAGCCTGGAGAGGAAAGGAACACCGAGGGCCCGCCCCACCTGTTTGTACACCTCTATGTTAAAAGGGCAATGAAGCAGAAAATGGTCCATAGTCTCCTCCTCACCTGCACATTCCTCCCGAGGACAGCTACGATCCACCCCACTGCGGAATTTCAAATTGCCCCTAACATAGAGCCTCCCATGGAAGCACATCCAGGCCAGATCCCTGAATTTAGGAGGTACTCTGTCCAAATTAATAAGTCTTAACCCTGCCCTCAAAACTGGGCCTGGGCAATCCCTTAAGGCCAGTGGGTCATGAAAGACTTCACTCAAGACTCGACTCATAAGGACTTTCCTCGGAACCGATCTGAGATCTTCAGCCGACAATCGCCACTGCCGTAATAACTTCAGGCACGGAGCGACATAGGCTGGTAGCTGACCACGATGACCCCTGAGATTCTTCACTTGGCCACCTTCTTCCCAAAGTCGCAGAAAAGGCCTAAACCAAGATCTAAAAATGCCTGCCCATGCAGGAGGTTCCACTGCAAGCATATTACCAATATTAAACTTGAGAAAAAGCAGTGAAAAGAAAAGAACTGGGTTGACCATACCTAAGCCACCCTCCCTCCTGGATAGATAGGTGACATTCCTCTTGATGGGGTTCAGTCTGTTCCCCCACAACATCTGGAAGAACACACTACTGACCCTAGCATAGAGAGACACTGGCAAGATGCAGACAAAGCTGACATACAAAAAGATCGGAATCAGGTAAGTCTTAATCAGATCAACCCTTTCCCTCATAGATAACTTCCATTTCTTCCAGCTGACCACCTTAGTATTGGCAATTTCCAGTCTGCCTTCCCAGTTTTTGAGGCCATAATCGCCGGGTCCAAATTCAATGCCTAGAATCTTAATTCTTTCCTGGGGCACTGGAAAGGTGTCCGGGAGATCAAAACCCTCACCTTCCTTTCCCATCCAGAAGACTTCACTCTTTTCCTGATTGATCTTGGAGCCTGATGCTTCAGAATACCGTGATGTCAGAGAGACCACCTCCTCTGCTTCATCCGCCCCGGTGACAATCACTGACACATCGTCCGCATAGGCAACAACCCTCAAAGGCGGCTCACCCGGGAGACCCACTGGTACCCCACACAACATGCTGCTCTCTAGCCTCCTGATGAAAGGGTCGATTGCAAACACATAGAGCAGGGGACTCAGGGGACAACCCTGGCGCACCCCGGAGCCAACCTCAAAGGACTGCCCAACCCAACCATTAACAAGAGGAAAGCTTTCTGCCCCCTTATACAAGACTTTTAACCAATCGACAAAACCACCCGGCAGACCGTACTTACTAAGGAGCAACCACAGGTACTCATGGTTGACACGATCAAAAGCCTTTGCCTGATCCAATGTCAGCAAATACTTTCCCCAGCCTGCAGCCCTGCACCGCTCCAAGGCCTCCCGGACAGCTAAAACCGCTGTGAAGGTGCACCTACCCTGGACCGAACAGTGCTGATGGCGAGAAAGCAAAGACTCTGCTACTGACGATAGGCGCCAGAAAAATATCTTTGCCAGTATCTTTCTATCGACATTAAGAAGGCTGATGGGGCGCCAATTCTCAATCATCGAAGGATCTTTACCCTTTGAAAGAAGAATCACAGCTGAGTGCCTCATGGAAGGGGGAAGTACCCCCTCAGCAAGGCAACTGTTAAAAACCTCTACCAAATGTGGGGCCAGAATAGACTTAAAGGCTTTGTAAAACTCAGCCGTCAAGCCATCCGGTCCAGGTGACTTTTTGATGGCAAGTTGTTCAATTGCCCTCATCACCTCTTCAACTGTGATCTCCTCTGTCAAATTCATCAATGGGACATCTTCATCATTTAGACCTGGAGTAGAGTCCAAAAAGCCTTCCATCTTGTCACGGTCAAGCTCTTTCCTCCCAAGAAGGTCAGCATAAAAGGACCTCACGACCTCCAGAATCCCTGACCTGGACTTTGTCAAGGAACCTGTACTGTCCTTAAGGCCAACGACCGTTTTAACAGCTACACCTTGTTTGCAGTTCTGGTAAGGGTCAGGCGAGTGGTACTTCCCATAGTCCCTCTCCAGAACCAAAGAGGCATGCCGGTCATATTGACACTTCCTGAGAAGGAGTTTCACTTCGGAGATTGCCCCAGGATCTCCTCCTCTCGAGACAAGAATATCCAGCTTCCTCCGTAAACGTTGGTAGGTCATGTATTTATTAAACTGCTTTCTATTGGCTAGGCCCCTGAAGAATCCAGCAATCCTCTTTTTGGTCAGCTCCCACCACTCAGCCTTGCTGCTACAAAAGTCCAGGATGGTCACCTGTGCCTGAAAGAATTCCTCAAAGGATTGTCTAACATGTTCTTCCTTGAGTAGAGTCGAATTCAATCTCCAGATGCCCTTGCCCCTCTGAGGGGCGTCTGAAGCATTCAGGACCACAGATAGCATACAGTGATCAGAGAACTCTACTGCCTGCACCACTGGGGGCGAGAAAGCAGAGGTCTCCTTCAAAAAAAACCTATCTATTCTACTCTGACTATTACCTCGATGAAAGGTGAACCCAGTGTCATCCGGGAGGTGCTTAATGTGCACATCCACAAGACCAGCATCCCTAACCATACTATTTAAAAAAACGCTATCATATCCCAGCCTGTCCTTGAAGTCCTTCCTGTCCTTGGGCCTAGTTACTGTATTAAAGTCACCTCCAAAGACCACTTGCCGGGATGTAAAAAGAAATGGCTTGATCCTTGTAAAAAGGCATTTCCTGTCCCACTTTGTGTGCGGTCCATAAACATTAATTAGGCGCAGGTCCTGCCCTCCCACAAGGACGTCTAAGACCATACATCTCCCAATCTCCACCTCAATAACCCGCCGGACAGTTACCATGCCGGTTTTAAACAACACCGCCACACCGCCGTAAGGCTCGGCCGCAAGAGACCAGTAAGATGGACCATACCTCCACTCTCTCTTGGCCATATGAATATCTGCCAAGGAGATGAGCCTAGTCTCTTGCAAAAATAAAATTTCAGCATCTAATTGGCTGAACAAAAAGAAGGCCATAGAACGAGCTCTTACTGACTTAATGCTGGCGACATTTATTGTCACCACTTTTAACGGAGGGGGAACCGCCATTTGGGTTATTGGGTGGATTGCTTCTTAGCTCCCCTCTGCTGCTCATCACCAGAAGCCTCTCTCTTTCTTGAGGCCGCCTCAAACTCCATTTCGGAATCAGAACTTCGCTCCGAAGAAGCTCCAGATGAAGAAATATCCCAATTAGAGGACCTATACCGGTTGGAGACAGGCACTGGAGCCTGTTCTGTCCTCACCACCTGCTTCTTCCGCTTCCCAACCTTCCTTCTCTCCTCCAGGTACTGCAGGTCAGCTTCAGAGATGCCCTCATCTCTTATTTTTTTCTGTGAAGTCTTTACAGAAGACTTCTTTACAGAGGAAGAAGCAACCTTTTTAGTACCCACTACCACTGCTGGTGGGGGGGTTGCTCCCTTTGAATCAGACTTAGGAGGGGTAGACTCCTGGGGGGGAACTGACTCGGGGGGCACAGACTTGGAAGGTTCTGACACAAGAGGAGGGGATACAGTAGGCTGGGGGGACACAGATACAGATACAGAAGGAATACTTACAGACACATGAGGGGTGGCCACAGGAACTGGAGAGGGATCCTGAGCAGGACCAGGGGAGTCAGTCACCGCAGAGGAGGATGGTACACCAGGGGCCTCACCCTCCATCCCGTCCAGCCTTGACATGTCATCAATTACCTCCTTCTCCATATTGTGCCAGGCTTCAGGACATCTGCTGTAGGGGTGGCCAAGGCGCAGGCACAGGTTGCACCGGATCATTTCGGTGCAGTCCTTAGCCATATGACCCTGACCCCGACACACTGAACATATCAAGGCTGAACAGGAGGAACTCAAATGCCCCTTTTCTCCACAGCGGTGACACAGCTTCGGCTGACCAGGGTAAAAAACAGTCATCCTATCCCTCCCTATAAAAGCTGAGGAGGGCAGGTGACGGACAACATTCCCATCCCTGGCCAACCTGACTGTAACCGACCAACCCCCAGTCCAGATGTTACGCTCATCAAGGATTTTATTGGGCTTGGTCAAAACCTCCCCATAGTTCCTTAACCAAACCTCTAGATCCCGGGCAGGGACACTCTCATTAGTGAGGATAATTGTGATTTTTTTTACTGTAGACCTCTGAGAAACTGCAACTGGGGCCAGACCTTCCCATTCAGGTCTTGACCTGCACCGAGCCTCATATCTCTCCCAGAACAGGTCAAGACCCTCTGGCCTGGTGAAGCTAACTGTATAATCCCGTGTCCCAGCTACATGTATAAAGGCATACAGATCATTTGCCCCAAAACCCATCTCTAAAATCATGTCCACCACTGCACGCCGTGCTGGAGGGATCGCACCACCTTCCCATTTCAGAATAACAACATTACGTCTGGGACCCCCAGCAGAAGCCAGAGACCCAAGACCAGATCCTGGGGTGCTCAAAGTGGTAGCCTGTAGGGGAAAACCCCGCTTGGGGGCAGAGCTACCAGGAGCAGAGCGTACCACCTGAGCAAAGGTAAGTTTTTCAGGGCCAAGGCCCCACACTGAAGTCATAGCAGTCTGTACATTACTATTATTATTCACTGCTTGAATGGAGTTGGTAGGACTGTCCACACTTGAACTGGGACCATTGTTCATCACACTGGTACTGGGATGATTTTTATCAGTCACACAAAACTTCACATTCCCATCAGGAATAATCACAGTTTCTGCTGCAATATCAGCTGTCTCCTGAAGCTGTGCTGTAGAGTCCTCAGCAGCTGTGGGGCAAACAGCTTCAGCCAAAGGGGGGTTAATAGGCTCTGCTGAATCTTGTAGTGCATCTGCAGGAATGTCATTTTTTAAAGGCAAACTTTGCTGTACTGCAGCATCAGCAGGCACAGCATTACTACAGATAGGACTAGCAGCCTGACTCTCACTGGGCACATTGTCTGTATCAGTCACAGTGTTGAATGGCACAAAAATTGTTTTATCCACAATATGGGACTTGACAGGCTTTACCTTGTCAGGCACATTGTCTGTAATGTCCTCATTATTAAATGCCAGCTGATCCCCCCGCATAGGAGACTCCATTACCTGGATGGCCCTGAGCATGCCTCCTGAGTCCTGGGAAGGCATGGGGCTGCTTACCTCTCCCTGAGGGGGCAGGGGGTCAGAACTGGGGGTCTCCTCCTCCACCTCCATCTTTGTCATCCTCGCAAATCTTTTCTCATTACAAAACTTTTCTTTAAATGGCCCATCTCTTCCTTCCATCATGGCCACAATGGTCTCCTGGTGTTCCACCCGAACCTTGGCCAGTTGGATCTCCGGATCCATGGATCCACGTCTCTGGCTATGTAAGCCCTCACGCTGCCTTCTCAGGCGCTTCAGCTCCGCTCTGAGCTTGTAGAGCTTGTCTCTTTCTCTATTCAGGACCTTAATCCCGGCCACCACTCGCTCCCGGATGGCCCCAGAACCTTCATCTTCACCAGGGGTAGAGAGATCACCAACCATGGGTTGTATAGGGGCAGGTATGTTACCTGATGGCCCAGGAGATGGCTGTGAGCTTCCAGCAGGAGAGGCCCTGCTGGCCTCCATGGCTTCCCCAGAAAGGAGCCAGGAGAGCTGGGATAGATTTCCTCACCAGTCCCCTCTCACACGGATCTGCAGCAGCTCCACAGACAGCTTCCACCTGACACACCTGTGCTCCAATGATGGGTGGGGCACTATTCCTCCCACTGACACCAATGATGGGACACTATTCCTCCCACTGATACCAATGATGGGTCACTATTCCTCCCACTGACACCAATGATAGGGCACCATTTCTCCCACTGATGCCAACAATGGGGCACTATTCCACCCACTAAAACCAATGATGGGGCATTGTTTACTCCCAATGACATTGGGACATTTTCTACTTGCACTGGCCCCCCAAAAGCCTGAAAGACAGTAAAGTGGCCTTTGCTTGAAAAGTTTGGAGACCCCTGGTCTAGTGCCATGGCTAAAGGTCGAATGACCTGGAACTCTAGGTCCGCATTTTCCAGCTGTTAGGTAAGTTTATGTTGCCTAAACAAGAGATAAGGGGAGATCCTCACCATTTTGACCCTTGGATTTGTCCATGTTTTCACATTTAGATCTTACCTCTGTTCTTTAGCATCATGGCATGTGCTAAAACCTATACAAGCTATTTTGAATTTGGCATCTTCCATCTTCCACCATAGGTCAGCCATAGATAATGTAACTCCTGTGCATACATGCTGGCCATACAATATCCCTCCTCCATGCTCACCATATTACATGCTCTGCAGGCAGTGGACAAAAAGAGAAAAAAATGCTGGAGCTTACAGTCATTTATACCAAAAAACTGTACATCCTAGCATTATTTCCTTTTATATATTTTAAAGAGGAACTTTACTTGTTTTTTTTTTAATTAGAAGAAGAAATAGACACTTGCCAGCCCATGGAGTTCAATGCTGTCTTCCTCTGAGCCAGTTCTTTGCTGGGCCTCAGCTTCCTGGGGCCACTATTTTAGATGTGGGAGCTGGCTGTGATTTCCTGAGGTCTCACAGCCGGCTTCTTACTGCGCTTAGGCCAAGCTGCCATATTTCTCGTCTACTTGGATGAGGAAGGAGGAGCTAATATAAGTCCCTGAAATGTATCTTCATCTTATCTGGACTAAAAAAAGAGAAGGCCAACAGCCTGAGCCAATCAGGCTCTGCTACAATATGGGAACATACAGCAGAAGACAGCATAGGTAGGACCTCACCAGAGTTCTCCCGTTCCTTTAGTATCCATACAACAGTTTGGGGGCAGGTGGGCTACCAACCCCAAACAGAACTTGTGTAGCGATTTATTCTACAGGTACTCATCAGTTGGAGGACTATCATTACCCCACAATGCACGTTAGGGGGAGGATGTTGAAGGTTCTTGCAGCTGTAACAATATGGTAGAACATTTGCCTACAGAACTTCTCCAGAGCCTCTCCCATTCTCTGGAATGCTCTACCTCAGGGGTCTCAAACTGGCGGCCCTCCAGCTGTTGCAGAACTACAAATCCCATGAGGCATTGCAAGGCTGACAGTTACAAGCATGACTCCTATAGGCAGAGGCATGATGGGACTTGTAGTTCCACAACAGCTGGAGGGCCACCAGTTTGAGACCCCTGCTCTACCTCAATCCGTTCAGCTACCACCTCCTTTAGGCGATCTCTGAAAACCCATCTCTTCAGGGAAGCCTGTTTCACCTCCACCTAACTACTGAACTTTTACATTCTCCATCACTTTATCCCTACAGTAAGGGCTCATTTACACTTGCTTCGGCTTCAACACACATTAACGGCTAGTTTACACTTGCTTCAAAACAAGGCTTCAGGCACGCTTTGTTAAAGCTCTCTGAATGCCAGTCAAAGCCCCTGTCACTAAATAAAATGATCAGCTTACAGTCCTGTTTACACCTTGCTTATGCTTTGCTTTGGCTTTGCTTCAAAAAATATTCCCCATGTAGCTTTAGTGGTTCTTCAAAGCGTCTTCAAAGCCTCCATAGAAGTCTATGGCAAAGTTCACTTGAAGCCCCACTAAAGTCCCACCGAAGCCCCACCAAAGCCTCATTGAAGCCCCACTGAAGGCTCATCGAAGCCCCACCAAAGGCTCATCGAAGCCCCACCAAAGGCTCATCGAAGCTCCATCGAAGCTCCACCAAAGCCTCATCAAAGCCTCATTAAAGCACCAAGCAAAAGCAAGGTGTAAACAGGACTGTAAGCTAACCATTTTATTTAGTGACAGGAGCTGTGACTGGCATTCGGAGAGCTTTAACAAAGCGTGTCTGAAGCCATGTGTTGAAACAAGTGTAAACTAGCCGTTATTATCTTTTGGATACCTTTTAGATTGTAAGTGTAGCGCCCTCCTAGTTAGGTTGCTAGGTAAATTTAGTCCATGGCTCTTTCTGTAGTCAAAAGGAGCGGAGATAATTTGTTTTGGTCTGTTCAGGGTTTCACAGGCTGGGAGTTTGATTGCTTCCCCCTGCCTCTAGAAGAAGTTTCTAGGGTTTAGGGAGAGAGAAATCATATAACCAGCCTGACTATTTACCAGGGTCTAGCCGATCCCTGGAGAGGTGTGCCCAGATGGTAGCTGGGGCAGCTAAGAAATAGCCAGAAGTCCTGGAGAGATTGTCTTTCCCCAGGAAGGAGAGGTCCCAGCGTCAGGGGGCTGTTGCCCCTAAGGCAGCCTAATGATTGGGTTGCTGTTCTGCAAGGATCCAGGAGCTGCAGTGGTGGGACCTAGAAGCAGACTGGATCTGACTGCAAGCTTTCTTCGAGGGATCTGGTCTGGAGAACGATTGTCTCCCTCACTGAGTGGCATCTGAAGGAAGCTGGAAGGTGGCAGCTGTCCTGGGAACTTGTGAGTAAAGACCCTAAAAGTGATCCCTGTGACTGTATAGTGTTCTGAAGATTGCACTGGGTACCGGCAGCTGTACATTGGAGCTAGGTAACCAGATGCCAGTATGAATTTCCCCCATGGTCTTCATCTTTGAGTGAATAGACTGTTCAGCATTCAGACCAACTTGGGAAAAGATTATCCTCTAACTGTTGTTTGCTAATCGTTTTCGAGTATCCCATGGCCCAATCCCCCTCCTGTTACAAGTTCTACACCAATAAATGACAAAAAAGACAACTCCTGCATAGTTTACTGGTGCCAGAGTGAATGGACCCCCCTAAATCACGCGCGTGGCCCCTAATGTCCATGCAGGGCGCCGTATGCATGAATTTCAATGGGATTTTTTTTTTTTTAAGCATGTAATTAGAGCCTGAGGCTCTAATTGGCTTAAAAAAAGGGTGGTCTTGGGGTGCAGAGCCCACCCTGTTGTGTGACAATAGCAAATTGATATTCGCTATTGTCTTCCTGATTCTCCTCCCGGCCAATCAGGAAGAGGGTCCTGAGACCTGATTGGCCAGGGAGTCTTAGAACTCCCTAGCCAATCGGGTCTCAGGACACACTTCCTGTTCGGGCACTTCCCTCCCCCTGCCTCCTAAGGTAAGGCCTCTGATCGCCGGCCATCCAGTCCATCTCCAGCGAGGAGGGGTGGCATTAGTTTTCCACCCACGCCCCCCCCCCCCCCAAATATTGAACACCAGACGCCACTAAAAAGGACTGCTGCTTGGGAGACTGGTGGCCTCTATACTGTATGGGAAAGAACCAGTTACATTTAGCGGCCCGTGTGGGGGTAGCACTACAGAGGTTGGACAAAAATATGGAAACACTATATGATTTGCAGGTGTGAAAGTGACAACATGCTTTGCATTGAAAACGGAAGTGATGTAACATTCTTTTGCTTCCACTGTGTGATGAAACACTGAGCACACAGGTGGGAAGTCTCACTTTCGTCATTCCCTGTGTGTGCTGCTAGTAATAGGAAGTCATGTCAAAGCTTACTGAGCTTCAAGAGCTGGTGCCTCTGTGAGTGAAGTTACAAATTTATTGGCTGTGTACAGTATCAAAAGGTTTGACGGCATATACGGTTTCGGAGGAAAATGTCATCTGACAAGCAAAAGCGCGGTCGACATGGTCAACTGACTGAAAGAGACAAAAGGACATTGCGCAGGATTGTGACTTGGATTTTTGCATGAAAGTGTGGTATCAGATTCCATTATTCCGCATCCAAGACTTGTGTTTGTCAATGCCCAGGTGAATTCAGGCTGTCTTGGATGCCAAAGGCTGTCCAACACCATATTGACTAACAATTTTCGTTCTTTTACCATATTTGTTTCCATAATTTTGTCCAACCCCTGTACATACAGTCAGGTCCATAAATATTGGAACATCGACACAATTCTAATCTTTTTGGCTCTATACACCACCACAATGGATTTGAAATGAAATGAACAAGAAGTGCTCTAACTGCAGACTTTCAGCTTTAATTTGAGGGAATTTACATCCAAATCAGGTGAACGGTGTAGGAATTACAACAGTTTGTATATGTGCCTCCCACTTTTTAAGGGACCAAAAGTAATGGGACAATTGGCTGCTCAGCTGTTCCATGGCCAGGTGTTTGTTATTCCCTCATTATCCCGTTTACAAGGAGCAGATAAAAGGTCCAGAGTTAATTTCAAGTGTGCTATTTTCATTTGGAATCTGTTGCTGTCAACTCTCAATATGAGATCCAAAGAGCTGTCACTATCAGTGAAGCAAGTCATCATTAGGCTGAAAAAACAAAACAAACCCATCAGAGAGATAGCAAAAACATAAGGTGTGGCCAAATCAACTGTTTGGAACATCCTTAAAAAGAAAGAACGCACCGGTGAGCTCAGCAACACCAAAAGACCCGGAAGACCACGGAAAACAACTGTGGTGGATGACCGAAGAATTCTTTCCCTGGTGAAGAAAACACCCTTCACAACAGTTGGCCAGATCAAGAACACTCTCCAGGAGGTAGGTGTATGTGTGTCAAAGTCAACAATCAAGAGAAGACTTCACCAGAGTGAATACAGAGGGTTCACTACAAGATGCAAACCATTGGTGAGCCTCAAAAACAGGAAGGCCAGATTAGAGTTTGCCAAACAACATCTAAAAAAGCCTTCACAGTTTTGGAACAACATCCTATGGACATATGAGACCAAAATCAACTTGTACCAGAGTGATGGGAAGAGAAGAGTATGGAGAAGGAAAGGAACTGCTCATGATCCAAAGCATACCACCTCATCAGTGAAGCATGGTGATGGTAGTGTCATGGCGTGGGCATGTATGGCTGCCAATAGAACTGGTTCTCTTGTATTTATTGATGATGTGACTGCTGACAAAAGCAGCAGGATGAATTCTGAAGTGTTTTGGACAATATTATCTGCTCATATTCAGCAAAATGCTTCAGAACTCATTGGACGGCGCTTCACAGTGCAGATGGACAATGACCCGAAGCATACTGCGAAAGCAACCAAACTTGCTGGAGACAAAACTGAAGGGAAAATGCCCCAAGAACAAGCAGGAACTGAAGACAGTTGCAGTAGAGGCCTGGCAGAGCATCACCAGGGATGAAACCCAGCGTCTGGTGATGTCTATGTGTTCCAGACTTCAGACCGTAATTGACTGCATAAGATTTGCAACCAAGTATTGAAAAGTGAAAGTTTGATGGATGATTGTTAGTCTGGCCCATTACTTTTGGTCCCTTAAAAAGTGGGAGACACATATACAAACTGTTGTAATTCCTACACCGTTCACCTGATTTGGATGTAAATACCCTCAAATTAAAGCTGAAAGTCTGCAGTTAAAGCACATTTTGTTTGTTTTATTTCAAATCCATTGTGGTGGTGTATAGAGCCAAAAAGATTAGAATTGTGTCGATGTCCCAATATTTATGGACCTGACTGTAAGCTCTAACAGGCAGGGCCAACTGATCCCTCTTGCATTGAATTGTATTGTCTCCCTCCATTTTGTAAAGCCCTGTGCATGCTGCTCGAACTATATAAAGC
This sequence comes from Lithobates septentrionalis, assembly GCA_037952835.1. NCBI lineage: Eukaryota > Metazoa > Chordata > Amphibia > Anura > Ranidae > Lithobates > Lithobates septentrionalis. The sequence continues at coordinate 17,089 of JBBDGP010003316.1, read as the reverse complement.
CTGAATAATAACAATAATAATAGTAATTTATAATAAGAGTAATACTAATATTTGTGGGTTGTAATATTGAGATTCCGAGTTTTGTCCTTTCCACCATTGGACATGGAATTGGGACCTCTTAGGTGTCAACGTTTTGGGGCCAAGCCTGTTCGTCCAACTATTTGGAAAGCAGCATGTGTTATGAAACCCATTAATCTTCCTCCATGTATCTGTAACAGTATGCTCTGTGAAAATCTGGCGTTGCTATTAGCCTGAACTGATGGATTACTTCAACATTAAACATACTGACAGCTACAGAGACATTTTGGGCCATTGTGTTTCGCTGAGCTCCAGCATCCAGCTGTTTGTTCCAGCACACCCAATTTGGACGACGCCTCGGTCACTGAACTTCCATTTTCCTCCAGCCCTCTTCCTTTCGCACAGATAATGCACAATAACGGACTGTGACGCGTTCAGCTGCAAATTAAAATATCTCTGCTGTTTGGCATTTGTGCGCTGTCACCATGATGAATAACTCCCATATTTTAACATTAAGAATTCGGCACAGCTGAACCGGTCAGTCCTCGTCTCCAGAATTCGGGGGGCTTCCAGCTCAGCAGTCCGTCCGGGCAAAGAATTTGAGTTTTCCAAAGCCTGCGCCTGACTTGGAATTTTATTATTTTCCATTGAAGAATTCAGAGTTTTTGTCGGTTCTTCTCTGCTCCCGCCATGATCCGCCATGTGTAATTATATATCGATTTACTTGCTCCTGGTGAGATTCACTGCTATAATTGTTTTCGTAATTATACTATTAGGCAGACCTGATGGAACGGGCCAAGATGATATTCCAGAGGTGTCAACACACATGCACTGCTGTGCAGAGCCTTTAAAACCAACGTGGATACAAGAATAATAAACTTCTCCTGGCTACCATGTAACAATATGTTTTTTTTTGTTTTTTTTTAAACAATAAGGCCATAAAGGTAAGCTGGTTACAGTCCAGGTTTACAAGAGTGTATGGAAATATTAACCTTCTGGGATTCTCTTCCATATATTAGTATCCAGTAGTCACTGCCAATTGTCTTGGATGCTTTCTCTGCAGGAGTACTGGAATGCTGCCTACCAGGCAACGCTAGCCAGCCCCATCTGTTAGATATAAACGATACACATAATTGTATCACACACTTTTCACTCAGTTCATCAAAAACATAAAAACACGCTTGTAAGACCCAACACAGCCCCAGCACCCGGGCCGTATTGGCTTTCCAAGGTCTACAACCTGATAATAGGGAGTTTGGCCACAGTGTGAAATAACTTTATCTTGGGTTTAATTGAAGGCCTCAGCTGTTTGGAAGAGTTCTGGATGCTGAAAACCAGTTTCTGAATCTAACCCATGAATTCCTCTCTTTAGCAAACAGATAAAATTTGAAAAAGAAAGATGAGCTTGGTGCACTTGTTTGGATTGGTGTGGCACAGTGAAGGGTTCACCCTAGGAGACCTTCATCCTAGGAGACAATCATCCTAGGAGACCTTCACCCTAGGAGACCTCTACCCCAGAAGACCTTCATCCCAGGAGACCTTCACCCTAGGGGACCTTCACCCTAGGAGACCTTCACCCTAGGAGACCTTCATCCTAGAAGACCTTCATCCTAGTAGACCTTCATCCTAGGAGACCTTTATTCTAGGAGACCTTCATCCTAGGTGACCTCCACCCCAGGAGACCTTCATCCTAGGAGACCTTCACCCTAGGAGACCTTCATCCTAGAAGACCTTCACCCTAGTAGACCTTCATCCTAGTAGACCTTCATCCTTTCATCCTAGTAGACCTTCATCCTAGGAGACCTTCATCCTAGGTGACCTTCACCCTAGGAGACCTCCACCCTAGGAGACCTTCATCCTAGGAGACCTTCATCCTAGAAGACCTTCACCCTAGTAGACCTTCATCCTAGTAGACCTTCATCCTAGGAGACCTTCATTCTAGGAGACCTTCATCCTAGGTGACCTCCACCCTAGGAGACCTTCATCGTAGGAGACCTTCATCCTAGAAGACCTTCATTCTAGGAGACCTTCATCCTAGGAGACCTTCATCCTATGGATAAAGTAACAGCGTCTGTGTAAAGGAGGAAATACACTTACCGGCCACTTTATTAGGTACACCTTGCTAGTACTGGGTTACTTTCTCCATCAGCTCATCCCCCACAGCTATTACCTCTTGCACCACTTGCCCCTATCTATTAGATTGTAAGCTCTTATGAGCAGGGCCCTCCTAACCCTCTTGTATTGAATTGTATTGTAACTGTACTGTCCCCCCTTTATATTGTAAAGCGCGTCACAAACTGTTGGTGCTATATAAATCCTGTATAATAATAATAATAGAGATGCACCAAAATTTCGGTGGCCGAAAATGGTGCTTTCGGCATTTTGCTGATCAAGAAAAAGGTGCCGATAATGGCGCCGAAAACGCACACGATTTTGCTGCGATTTTACAATGCTTATAATGTGTTCTTCATAGGTCATGTAAATTAGAAACCGCATGAAAAACGTAACACGGGTGTGGTATTGATGCGTTCTTGCTGCGTTTTCAATGCATTTCCATGGAGAGGTGTGTTTTTGGGCACCAGTGTGAAGACATGCATAGAATTTAAAGAGATGCATTTTTCTTGAGCTTTTCTTGCACTAAAAGTGCCGATAGTGGCTGATAATAAAGTCATATTCATTTAAATTCATGATACGAATTAAAAAGTCAAATATAATACAATTACCATATTTATCTGCGTGTAACACCCACTTTTCTCCCCTTAAAATAGGGGGAAAATCGTTTGTGTGTGTTATACGCCGATATAGGGCTGCCTCGGAGGGGAAAGAAGGAATGAGGGCTGCCGAAATAGACAGAGCCGGATTTCCTGTGTACTCGGCTCGGCTAGCAGTCACGCCCAGTCCCACCTCCTGGACGGCTCCGAGCATTGACGTCCCGGCATTGGACCGGTGTTATGTCCAATATAGGAGCCGGGTCAAGGGGACTGGGCATGACTGCGAAACGCGTACACAGGAGATCCTTCTCTGTCTATTCCTGCAAAGGCAAGGCTGCAAATGGGCACTGATTAGGCTGCAATGATGGGCAAGGCTGCAGATGGGCACTGATTAGGCTGCAATGATGGGCAAGGCTGTAGATGGGTACTGATTAGGCTGCAATGATGGGCAAGGCTGCAGATGGGCACTGATTAGGCTGCAATGGTGGGCAAGGCTGCAGATGGGCACTGATTAGGCTGCAATAAAGGGCAAGGCTGCAGATAGGCACTGATTAGGCTGCAATGATGGGCACGGCTGCAGATGGGGGCTGTTTAGGCTACAATAATGGACAAGACTGCAGATGGGGACTGTTTAGGCTGCAATGATGGGCAAGGCTGCAGATGGGCACTGATCAGGCTGCAATGAGGGGCAAGGCTGCAGATGGGTAGTAAATAGGCTGTAATGATGGGTTAGGCTGCAGATGGGCGCTGATTAGGCTGCAATGATGGGCAAGGCTGCAGATGGGCACTGATCAGGCTACAATGAGGGGCAAGGCTGCAGATGGGCAGTAAATAGGCTGCAATGATGGGTAAGGCTGCAGATGGGCACTGATCAGGCTGCAATGAGGGGCAAGGCTGCAGATGGGCAGTAAATAGGCTGCAATGGTGGGTAAGGCTGCAGATGGGGACTGTTTAGGCTGCAATGATGGGCAAGGCTGCAGATGGGCACTGATTAGGCTGCAATGATGGGCAAGGCTGCAGATGGGCAGTGATCAGGCTGCAGTGATGGGCAAGGCTGCAGATGGGCACTGATCATGCTACAATGATGGGCAAGGCTGCAGATGGGCAGTGATGGGGCTGCAATGATGGGCAAGGCTGCAAAAGGGCACTGATCAGGCTGCAATGATGGGCAAGGCTGCAGATGGGCAGTGATCAGGCTGCAATAATTGGCAAGGCTGCAGATGGGCAGTGATCAGACTGCAATGATGGGCAAGGCTGCAAATGGCTAGTGATCAGGCTGCAATAATGGGCAAGGCGTGCAGATGGGCACTGATCAGGCTGCAATGATGGGCAAGGCTGCAGCTGGGCACTGATCACACTGCAATGATGGGCAAGGCAGCAGATGGGCAGTGATCAGGGTGCAGTGATGGGCAAGGCTGCAGTGATCAGGCTGCAGATGGGCACTGTTTAGGCTGCAATGATGGGCAAGGCTGCAGATGGGCAGTGATCAGGCTGCAATGATGGGCAATGGCGAGGCTGCAGATGGGCACTGATAAGGCTGCATTGATGGGCACTGACCCTTATTTTGCTTAAAAAATTCTTTATTTAAAATTTAAGTTTTCTCCTGAAACTTCCCTCTTAAAATTATGTTATATGTCGATAAATTTAAATTTAAAAAAAAAGCTGTCATTTTTGGTTTTGGTTTCAGCCAAGATCATCCTGAATTTTCGGTTTCAGCACCAAAATTTTCCGATCGGTGCACCACCAATGCCGCGTACACACGATCGCACATTCCGATAACAAAATCCATGTTTTTTCCTACGGATGTTGGCTCAAACTTGTCTTGCATACACACGGTCACACAAATGTTGTCGGAAATTCCGAACGTCAAGAACGCGGTGACAGAAAACACGTACGACGAGCCGAGAAAAATTAAGTTCAATAGCCAGCGCGGCTCTGTTGCTTGATTCCGAGCATGCGTGGCACTTTGTGCGTCGGAATTGTGTACACCCGTTTAGAAATCCGTTGTCGGAAAATGTGAGATCCAGCTCTCAAATTTTGTTTGTCGGAAATTCCGACGGAAAATGTGCGATGGAGCCAGCACACGGTCTGAATTTCGGACAACAAGCTCCCATCGAACATTTGTTGTCGGAAATTCCGACCGTGCGTACGCGGCATAATAATAATACAAGGGTTATACTTAGAGCAGGGGGATGGGGAATCAGTTAGAATTCATTTATGGAATGGTATAGTTTAGTTACTCATTAAGATACATTTTGAATCCTTATGTTAAAAAAAAAAAAAAAAAAAAAAGATACATTTTGAAGTGATAATTTGTTATGAATGCAAAATAAATGAACAAAAAGCTAAACACTGTAAGAAACATTTAATAATGTTTATCCAGATTTGTTACATTGTCTCTGAATGTATACAAACGTCTCCGGAGCTGATTATAAGGCTTTCCCAGCTCTGATATAAATGTACGATAAGATCCTTCTGCTTCAATAAATGTCACTTTCATTAGCCAAGCGGTTCCAATGTTTATTCCGGCATTTCATTTGTCACTGAGCTTGGCTGCCTGATTCGGTTCTTAATGCAAGCTCACTTATTTTACATTTTCCCTTTGCTGACATTTATAGACGGATGTACATTATCGTTGTCTGAACGCCAGTCAAGTTTGCGTCTTGAAAATGTTTTAAAGAAGTAACATTGTCGCAAGTTTTCTCTTCCAGCATCCGTTCAATTTGTCTTTCTCAAAGTTGCATCTACCAAAATATCGGTAACGTATTTTCTTTGCCAATTTGATTTTTAATTCTTAACCATTTTCCGACCGCTCCATAGCAGATTCGCTGCTACAGGACGGCCGCGCTGCGCAGGATCGCATATATATATATATATATATATATATATATATATAGATAGATAGATAGATAGATAGATAGATAGATAGATAGATAGATAGATAGATAGATAGATAGATACATGATTCTGTACTTCTGGGTTTTGGGCGCGAGTGCGCACCGCCGGCGGCTCGCTCCCGCTATAATTTTACCCGATGTCCACCGGCACCCGCTGATCGTTAAGTACAAGATAGAATAGAGAATAAAAGAACAGAATAGACTAGAATATAATAGACACAAACAGAAAGAATATAACCATGTTCTGAAATTCGAATTTCAAATGGAATAAATTTGAATTGGAATACATAGAAAATAATATAGAAAAAAAAAAGAATAGGATAGAATAGACTATAATAGAATACAATTAAAAATAGAATAGAATAGAATGGAAAGAATATAACTATTTCCCAAAATGTAAATAGAATCAATTTCGATTTTGAATAGAATAGGAAAGAATAGATTAGAGTAGAATAGAAAATAACAGAATAGTATGAAAAAAACAGAAAAGAATAGAACAAATATAACCATCTTCCGAAATTTGAATTTCAAATAGAATAAATTTGAATTTGAATAGAGTAGAAAAAAAAGAATAGAATAGACTATAATAGAATAGAAAATAATAGAATTAAAAATAGTATAGAAAAGAATGGAAAGAATATAACTATTTCTGAAAATTCAAATAGAATCAATTTGAATTTGAATAGACAACAATAGAATAGAAAATAACAGAATAGTATAGAAAAAAAAACAACAGAAAAGAATAGAATAGAGTAAATATAACCATCTTCTGAAATTTCAATGTCAAATAGAATAAACTTGAATTTGAATACATAAGAATAGAATGGAAAAAAAGAATAGAATATACTATAATAGAATAGAAAATAATAGAATTAAAAATAGAATAGAATGGAAAGAATATAACTATTTCCCAATATTCAAATAGAATTAATTCTAATTTGAATAGAATAGAAAAGAATAGATTTGAATAGAATAGAAAATAACAGAATAGTATGGAAAAAAAACCAGAAAAGAATAGAACAAATATAACCATCTTCCGAAATTTGAATTTCAAATAGAATACATTTGAATTTGAATACATAAGAATAGAATAGAAAAAAAAAGAATACAATAGACTATAATAGAATAGAAAATAATAGAATTAAAAATAGAATAGAAACGAATCGAAAGAATATAACTATTTCCCAAAATTCAAATAGAATCAATTTGAAATACTAGAATAGAACAAATATAACCATCTTCTGAAATTCGAATTTCAAATAGAATAAATTTGAATTTGAATACATAAGAAAAGAATAGAATAGAAAAAAAGAATAGACTAGAATAGATTATAATAGAATAGAAAAAAATATAATTCAAAATAGAATAGAATAGAATCGAAAGACTATAACTATTTCCCAAAATTCAAATAGAATGAATTTGAATAGAATAAAAAAGAATAGATTTGAATAGAATAGAAAATAACAGAATAGTATAGAAAAGAACAACAGAAAAGAATAGAATAGGACAAATATAACCATCTTCTGAAATTCAAATTTCAAATAGAATAAATTTGAATTAGAATAGAATAAAAAAGAATAGAATAAACAAATAAAAAAAAAGAGTATAATTAAAAAAACCATAGAATAGAATAGATTTGAATAGAAAGAATATAACCATTTCCCCAAATTCTACTGGTATGTAAACAAGTCAGATTGCCATTCTGTCAGTACAGGAGGCATGGATCTTGTGTTTCTGCAAAGCAGGGACACAGATCTATGCCTTCTCCTAGTAAAAGCACCTCCCCCACCAGTGGCGGCCCGTCCATTAGGGGCGCCTGAGCACCGCCCCCCTCTGTCCACAGCTGCCACCCCCATGCTCTATCCACAGCCGCTATTTTGACAGAACACCGCCACCCCCTATTCATGCATATGGCCCCTTTCAGGACGCCGGGCGCATGAATTGCAGCGGTTTCAAAATTGGGTGGGCTTGTGGCGCAGAGCATTGCGCCAGGAGCCCACCCAGGTGTTACAACAGCGAATGAATATTTGCTATTGAAACACTGATCCTAAATCCAGCCAATCAGAAGCAGGTCTGAGACCCGTTTTCCAATTGGTCGAAAAGAGAAGAGTCCCGATTGGGCACCGAGGAGGAGGGAAGAAGATGGAAGCCGTCCCGTGGAGAGCAGGGGAAGGGAAGCCACCGGCGAAGCCCGGGAGAAGCGCTGCCTCCCATAGATGGGGTAAGTGCCCCAGACCCATCCGACCGGGGGGGGGGGTGTTGGGGTGGTACTGTTTGCCGCCCCCCCCCCAAAAAATTACCACCGGCCACCACTATCCACCACTACACTATTAGCTAGTCACATAGTTATCCCTTAAAAAATAAAAATAATCGGAAGTGAGATATATTGTGTAAATATTGTTTCATTTTTTTTTATATATATATATATATATATATATATATATATATATATATATCAATAATAACAAACCATGGGATTCGCACTCAGATATGTAACAATATTTTACATATATATATATATACACACACACACACGTATACAGGGCCGTCTTTAATATTGATTGGGCCCTGGGCAAAGATTTTATTGGGGCCCCCCCAGCTAGACTCAAAATGAGTTTACTGCAGCAGATCAGGCAACGATTGTGATTGGCTGCCAGAGATTACAACACATCATTACAGCTCACAGATTCGTTTCTAGAGGTTACAGAACATCATTACTGCTCACTAATTGGATTCTAGAGGTTACTGAAAATCATTATTGCTCACTGATTAGTTGCTAGAGGTTACTACACATCATAACCTCTCAGTGCAAATTGCGGGTGTGGCCAAACTGCACTAGCATTGAGGGGTGCACTATGTACAGAGTGCAGGCTTGGGGGTGCACTTTGTGCAGAGTGCAGGGGTGAGGTGGGTGCAGAGTGCAGGGGTGAGGTGGGTGCAGAGTGCAGGAGTGAGGTGGGTGCAGGACTGAGGTGGGTGCACAGTGCAGGGCTGAGGTGGGTGCAGAGTGCAGGACTGAGGTGGGTGCAGAGTGAGGTAAGTGCAGAGTGCAGGGGTGAGGTGGGTGCAGATTGCAGGGGTGTGGTGGGTGCAGAGTGCAGGAGTGAGGTGAGTGCAGGACTGAGATGGGTGCAGAGTGCAGGGCTGAGGTGGGTGCAGAGTGCAAGGCTGAGGTGGGTGCAGAGTGAGGTGAGTGCAGGGGTGAGGTGGGTGCAGAGTACAGGGGTGAGGTGGGTGCAGAGTGTAGGGGTGTGGTGGGTGCAGAGTGCAGGGGTGTGGTGGGTGCATAGTTTAGGGGTGAGGTGAGTGCAGGGGTGAGGTGGGTGCAGAGTGCAGGAGTGAGGTGGGTGCAGAGTGCAGGAGTGAGGTGGGCGCAGGGTGCAGGAGTGAGGTGGGTGCAGGGTGCAGGACTGAGGTGGGTGCAGAGTGCAGGACTGAGGTGGGTGCAGAGTGCAGGACTGAGGTGGGTGCAGAGTGCAGGACTGAGGTGGGTGCAGAGTGCAGGGGTGAGGTGGGTGCAAAGTGCAGGACTGAGGTGGGTGCAGAGTGCAGGGGTGAGGTGTGTGCAGAATGAGGTGTCTACAGAGTGCAGGGGTGAGGTGGATGCAGAGTGCAGGAGTAAGGTGGGTGCAGGGGTGATGTAGGTGCAGAGTGCAGGGGTGAGGTGGGTGCAGAGTGAGGTGGGTGCAGAGTGCAGGGGTGAGGTGGGTTCAGACTGAGGTGGGTGCAGAGTGCAGGACTGAGGTGGGTGCAGAGTGCAGGAGTGAGGTGGGTGCAGGACTGAGGTGGGTGCACAGTGCAGGGCTGAGGTGGGTGCAGAGTGCAGGACTGAGGTGGGTGCAGAGTGAGGTAAGTGCAGAGTGCAGGGGTGAGGTGGGTGCAGATTGCAGGGGTGTGGTGGGTGCAGAGTGCAGGAGTGAGGTGAGTGCAGGACTGAGATGGGTGCAGAGTGCAGGGCTGAGGTGGGTGCAGAGTGCAAGGCTGAGGTGGGTGCAGAGTGAGGTGAGTGCAGGGGTGAGGTGGGTGCAGAGTACAGGGGTGAGGTGGGTGCAGAGTGTAGGGGTGTGGTGGGTGCAGAGTGCAGGGGTGTGGTGGGTGCATAGTTTAGGGGTGAGGTGAGTGCAGAGTGCAGGAGTGAGGTGGGTGCAGAGTGCAGGAGTGAGGTGGGCGCAGGGTGCAGGAGTGAGGTGGGTGCAGGGTGCAGGACTGAGGTGGGTGCAGAGTGCAGGACTGAGGTGGGTGCAGAGTGCAGGACTGAGGTGGGTGCAGAGTGCAGGACTGAGGTGGGTGCAGAGTGCAGGACTGAGGTGGGTGCAGAGTGCAGGGGTGAGGTGGGTGCAAAGTGCAGGACTGAGGTGGGTGCAGAGTGCAGGGGTGAGGTGTGTGCAGAATGAGGTGTCTACAGAGTGCAGGGGTGAGGTGGATGCAGAGTGCAGGAGTAAGGTGGGTGCAGGGGTGATGTAGGTGCAGAGTGCAGGGGTGAGGTGGGTGCAGAGTGCAGAGTGAGGTGGGTGCAGAGTGCAGGGGTGAGGTGGGTTCAGACTGAGGTGGGTGCAGAGTGCAGGACTGAGGTGGGTGCAGAGTGCAGGGGTGAGGTGGGTGCAAAGTGCAGGACTGAGGTGGGTGCAGAGTGTAGGGGTTAGGTGGATGCAGAGTGCATGGGTAAGGTGGGTGCAGAATGCAGGGGTGAGTTGGGTGCAGAGTGAGGTGGGTGCAGAGTGCAGAGTGAGGTGGGTGCAGAGTGAGGTGGGTGCAGAGTGAGGTGGGTGCAGAGTGCAGGGGTGAGGTGGGTGCAGAATGCAGGGGTAAGGTGGGTGCAGAATGCAGGGGTAAGGTGGGTGCAGAATGCAGGGGTAAGGTGGGTGCAGAGTGAGGTGGGTGCAGAGTGCAGAGTGAGATGAGTGCAGAGTGAGATGAGTGCAGAGTGAGATGAGTGCAGAGTGAGATGAGTGCAGAGTGAGGTGGGTGCAGGAGTGAGGTGGGTGCAGGAGTGAGGTGGATGCAGAGTGCAGGGGTGAGGTGGATGCAGAGTGCAGGGGTGAGGTGGGTGCAGAGTGAGTTGGGTGCAGAGTGCAGAGTGAGGTGGGTGCAGAGTGAGGTGGGTGCAGAGTGAAGAGTGAGGTGGGTACAGAGTGCATGGGTGAGGTGGATGTAGAGTGTAGAGTGAGGTGGGTGCAGGGGTGAGGTGGGTGCAGGGGTGAGGTGGGTGCAGAGTGAGGTGGGTGCAGAGTGAGGTGGGTGCAGGGTAAGGTGGGTGCAGAGCGCAGGGGTGAGGTGAGTGCAGAGCGCAGGGGTGAGGTGGGTGCAGAGTGCAGGACTGAGGTGGGTGCAGAGTGCAGGGGTGAGGTGGGTGCAAAGTGCAGGACTGAGGTGGGTGTAGAGTGCATGGGTAAGGTGGGTGCAGAGTGCAGAGTGAGATGAGTGCAGAGTGAGATGAGTGCAGAGTGAGGTGGGTGCAGGAGTGAGGTGGGTGCAGGGGTGAGGTGGATGCAGAGTGCAGGGGTGAGGTGGATGCAGAGTGCAGGGGTGAGGTGGATGCAGAGTGCAGGGGTGAGGTGGGTGCAGAGTGAGTTGGGTGCAGAGTGCAGAGTGAGGTGGGTGCAGAGTGAGGTGGGTGCAGAGTGAAGAGTGAGGTGGGTACAGAGTGCATGGGTGAGGTGGATGCAGAGTGTAGAGTGAGGTGGGTGCAGGGGTGAGGTGGGTGCAGGGGTGAGGTGGGTGCAGGGGTGAGGTGGGTGCAGGGGTGAGGTGGGTGCAGAGTGAGGTGGGTGCAGAGTGAGGTGGGTGCAGAGTGAGGTGGGTGCAGGGTGAGGTGGGTGCAGAGCGCAGGGGTGAGGTGAGTGCAGAGCGCAGGGGTGAGGTGGGTGCAGAGTGCAGGACTGAGGTGGGTGCAGAGTGCAGGGGTGAGGTGGGTGCAAAGTGCAGGACTGAGGTGGGTGTAGAGTGCATGGGTAAGGTGGGTGCAGAATGCAGGGGTGAGGTGGGTGCAGAGTGAGGTGGGTGCAGAGTGAGATGAGTGCAGAGTGAGGTGGGTGCAGAGTGCAGGGGTGAGGTGGATGCAGAGTGCAGGGGTAAGGTAGGTGCAGAATGCAGGGGTAAGGTGGGTGCAGAGTGCAGAGTGAGGTGGGTGCAGGAATGAGGTGGGTGCAGAGTGAGGTGGGTGCAGGGGTGAGGTGGGTGCAGAGTGCAGGGGTGAGGTGGGTGCAGAGTGCAGGGGTGAGGTGGGTGCAGAGTGCAGTGTGAGGTGGGTGCAGAGTGAGGTGGGTGCAGAGTGAGGTGGGTGCAGAGTGCAGTGTGAGGTGGGTGCAGGGTGCAGTGTGAGGTGGGTGCAGTGTGAGGTGGGTGCAGTGTGAGGTGGGTGCAGAGTGAGGTGGGTGCAGAGTGAGGTGGGTGCAGAATGCAGTGTGAGGTGGGTGCTGAGGTGAGGTGGGTGCAGAGTGAGGTGGGTGCAGAGTGCAGAGTGAGGTGGGTGCAGAGTGCAGAGTGAGGTGGGTGCAGAGTGCAGTGTGAGGTGGGTGCAGAGTGCAGAGTAAGGTGGGTGCAGAGTGCAGAGTGAGGTGGGTGCAGAGTGCAGTGTGAGGTGGGTGCAGAGTGAGGTGGGTGCAGAGTGTAGGGTGAGGTGGGTGCAGAGTGAGGTGGGTGTAGAGTGCAGAGTGAGGTGGGTGCAGAGTGCAGTGTGAGGTGGGTGCAGTGTGAGGTGGGTGCAGAGTGAGGTGGGTGCATAGTGAGGTGGGTGCAGAGTGCAGTGTGAGGTGGGTGCAGAGTGCAGAGTGAGGTGGGTGCAGAGTGAGGTGGGTGCAGAGTGCAGTGTGAGGTGGGTGCAGAGTGAGGTGTGTGCAGAGTGCAGTGTGAGGTTAGTGCAGAGTGAGGTGGGTGCAGAGTGCAGTGTGAGCTGGGTGCAGAGTGAGATGGGTGCAGAGTGCAGAGTGAGGTGGGTGCAGAGTGAGGTGGGTGCAGAGTGCAGAGTGAGGTGGGTGCAGAGTGAGGTGGGTGCAGAGTGCAGTGTGAGGTGGGTTCAGAGTGAGGTGGGTGCAGAGTGAGGTGGGTGTAGAGTGCAGTGTGAGGTGGGTGCAGAGTGCAGTGTGAGGTGGGTGCAGAGTGCAGTGTGAGGTTGGTGCAGAGTGAGGTGGGTGCAGAGTGCAGTGTGAGGTGGGTGCAGAGTGAGATGGGTGCAGAGTGAGGTGGGTGCAGAGTGCAGAGATAGGTGGGTGCAGAGTGAGGTGGGTGCAGAGTGCAGTGTGAGGTGGGTGCAGAGTGAGATGGGTGCAGAGTGAGGTGGGTGCAGAGTGCAGAGTGAGGTGGGTGCAGAGTGAGGTGGGTGCAGAGTGCAGTGTGAGGTGGGTGCAGAGTGAGGTGGGTGCAGAGTGAGGTGGGTGCAGAGTGCAGTGTGAGGTGGGTGCAGTGTGAGGTGGGTGCAGTGTGAGGTGGGTGCAGTGTGAGGTGGGTGCAGAGTGAGGTGGGTGCAGAGTGCAGTGTGAGGTGGGTGCATAGTGCAGTGTGAGGTGGGTGCAGTGTGAGGTGGGTGCAGAGTGAGGTGGGTGCAGAGTGAGGTGGGTGCAGAGTGCAGTGTGAGGTGGGTGCAGGGTGCAGTGTGAGGTGGGTGCAGTGTGAGGTGGGTGCAGTGTGAGGTGGGTGCAGAGTGAGGTGGGTGCAGAGTGCAGTGTGAGGTGGGTGCAGGGTGCAGTGTGAGGTGGGTGCAGTGTGAGGTGGGTGCAGTGTGAGGTGGGTGCAGTGTGAGGTGGGTGCAGAGTGAGGTGGGTGCAGAGTGCAGTGTGAGGTGGGTGCATAGTGCAGTGTGAGGTGGGTGCAGTGTGAGGTGGGTGCAGAGTGAGGTGGGTGCAGAGTGAGGTGGGTGCAGAGTGCAGTGTGAGGTGGGTGCAGGGTGCAGTGTGAGGTGGGTACAGGGTGAGGTGGGTGCAGTGTGAGGTGGGTGCAGTGTGAGGTGGGTGCAGAGTGAGGTGGGTGCAGAGTGCAGTGTGAGGTGGGTGCAGAGTGAGGTGGGTGCAGAGTGCAGTGTGAGGTGGGTGCATAGTGCAGTGTGAGGTGGGTGCAGAGTGAGGTGGGTGCAGAGTGCAGTGTGAGGTGGGTGCAGAGTGAGGTGGGTGCAGAGTGCAGTGTGAGGTGGGTGCATAGTGCAGTGTGAGGTGGGTGCAGTGTGAGGTGGGTGCAGAGTGAGGTGGGTGCAGAGTGAGGTGGGTGCAGAGTGCAGTGTGAGGTGGGTGCATAGTGCAGTGTGAGGTGGGTGCAGTGTGAGGTGGGTGCAGAGTGAGGTGGGTGCAGAGTGAGGTGGGTGCAGAGTGCAGTGTGAGGTGGGTGCAGGGTGCAGTGTGAGGTGGGTGCAGGGTGAGGTGGGTGCAGTGTGAGGTGGGTGCAGTGTGAGGTGGGTGCAGAGTGAGGTGGGTGCAGAGTGCAGTGTGAGGTGGGTGCAGAGTGAGGTGGGTGCAGAGTGCAGTGTGAGGTGGGTGCATAGTGCAGTGTGAGGTGGGTGCAGAGTGAGGTGGGTGCAGAGTGAGGTGGGTGCAGAGTGCAGTGTGAGGTGGGTGCATAGTGCAGTGTGAGGTGGGTGCAGAGTGAGGTGGGTGCAGAGTGAGGTGGGTGCAGAGTGCAGTGTGAGGTGGGTGCATAGTGCAGTGTGAGGTGGGTGCAGTGTGAGGTGGGTGCAGAGTGAGGTGGGTGCAGAGTGCAGTGTGAGGTGGGTGCAGGGTGCAGTGTGAGGTGGGTGCAGTGTGAGGTGGGTGCAGAGTGAGGTGGGTGCAGAGTGCAGTGTGAGGTGGGTGCAGAGTGCAGTGTGAGGTGGGTGCAGTGTGAGGTGTGAGGTGGGTGCAGTGTGAGGTGGGTGCAGAGTGAGGTGGGTGCAGAGTGCAGTGTGAGGTGGGTGCAGGGTGCAGTGTGAGGTGGGTGCATAGTGCAGTGTGAGGTGGGTGCAGTGTGAGGTGGGTGCAGAGTGCAGTGTGAGGTGGGTGCAGGGTACAGTGTGAGGTGGGTGCAGTGTGAGGTGGGTGCAGAGTGCAGTGTGAGGTGGGTGCAGGGTGCAGTGTGAGGTGGGTGCATAGTGCAGTGTGAGGTGGGTGCAGTGTGAGGTGGGTGCAGAGTGAGGTGGGTGCAGAGTGCAGTGTGAGGTGGGTGCAGGGTGCAGTGTGAGGTGGGTGCATAGTGCAGTGTGAGGTGGGTGCAGTGTGAGGTGGGTGCAGAGTGAGGTGGGTGCAGAGTGCAGTGTGAGGTGGGTGCAGGGTGCAGTGTGAGGTGGGTGCAGTGTGAGGTGGGTGCAGAGTGCAGTGTGAGGTGGGTGCAGGGTGCAGTGTGAGGTGGGTGCAGTGTGAGGTGGGTGCAGAGTGCAGTGTGAGGTGGGTGCAGAGTGCAGTGTGAGGTGGGTGCAGGGTGCAGTGTGAGGTGGGTGCAGTGTGAGGTGGGTGCAGAGTGAGGTGGGTGCAGAGTGCAGTGTGAGGTGGGTGCAGGGTGCAGTGTGAGGTGGGTGCAGTGTGAGGTGGGTGCAGAGTGAGGTGGGTGCAGAGTGCAGTGTGAGGTGGGTGCATAGTGCAGTGTGAGGTGGGTGCAGTGTGAGGTGGGTGCAGAGTGAGGTGGGTGCAGAGTGCAGTGTGAGGTGGGTGCAGGGTGCAGTGTGAGGTGGGTGCAGTGTGAGGTGGGTGCAGAGTGAGGTGGGTGCAGAGTGCAGTGTGAGGTGGGTGCAGAGTGCAGTGTGAGGTGGGTGCAGTGTGAGGTGTGAGGTGGGTGCAGTGTGAGGTGGGTGCAGAGTGAGGTGGGTGCAGAGTGCAGTGTGAGGTGGGTGCAGGGTGCAGTGTGAGGTGGGTGCATAGTGCAGTGTGAGGTGGGTGCAGTGTGAGGTGGGTGCAGAGTGCAGTGTGAGGTGGGTGCAGGGTGCAGTGTGAGGTGGGTGCAGTGTGAGGTGGGTGCAGAGTGCAGTGTGAGGTGGGTGCAGGGTGCAGTGTGAGGTGGGTGCATAGTGCAGTGTGAGGTGGGTGCATAGTGCAGTGTGAGGTGGGTGCAGTGTGAGGTGGGTGCAGAGTGAGGTGGGTGCAGAGTGAGGTGGGTGCAGAGTGCAGTGTGAGGTGGGTGCAGGGTGCAGTGTGAGGTGGGTACAGGGTGAGGTGGGTGCAGTGTGAGGTGGGTGCAGTGTGAGGTGGGTGCAGAGTGAGGTGGGTGCAGAGTGCAGTGTG
The DNA here is from genome assembly GCA_037952835.1 of Lithobates septentrionalis. NCBI lineage: Eukaryota > Metazoa > Chordata > Amphibia > Anura > Ranidae > Lithobates > Lithobates septentrionalis. Next base: position 1,288 of record JBBDGP010003316.1, on the reverse strand, counting down.
AGGTGGGTGCAGAGTGAGGTGGGTGCAGAGTGCAGTGTGAGGTGGGTGCATAGTGCAGTGTGAGGTGGGTGCAGAGTGAGGTGGGTGCAGAGTGCAGTGTGAGGTGGGTGCAGAGTGAGGTGGGTGCAGAGTGCAGTGTGAGGTGGGTGCATAGTGCAGTGTGAGGTGGGTGCAGTGTGAGGTGGGTGCAGAGTGAGGTGGGTGCAGAGTGAGGTGGGTGCAGAGTGCAGTGTGAGGTGGGTGCATAGTGCAGTGTGAGGTGGGTGCAGTGTGAGGTGGGTGCAGAGTGAGGTGGGTGCAGAGTGAGGTGGGTGCAGAGTGCAGTGTGAGGTGGGTGCAGGGTGCAGTGTGAGGTGGGTGCAGGGTGAGGTGGGTGCAGTGTGAGGTGGGTGCAGTGTGAGGTGGGTGCAGAGTGAGGTGGGTGCAGAGTGCAGTGTGAGGTGGGTGCAGAGTGAGGTGGGTGCAGAGTGCAGTGTGAGGTGGGTGCATAGTGCAGTGTGAGGTGGGTGCAGAGTGAGGTGGGTGCAGAGTGAGGTGGGTGCAGAGTGCAGTGTGAGGTGGGTGCATAGTGCAGTGTGAGGTGGGTGCAGAGTGAGGTGGGTGCAGAGTGAGGTGGGTGCAGAGTGCAGTGTGAGGTGGGTGCATAGTGCAGTGTGAGGTGGGTGCAGTGTGAGGTGGGTGCAGAGTGAGGTGGGTGCAGAGTGCAGTGTGAGGTGGGTGCAGGGTGCAGTGTGAGGTGGGTGCAGTGTGAGGTGGGTGCAGAGTGAGGTGGGTGCAGAGTGCAGTGTGAGGTGGGTGCAGAGTGCAGTGTGAGGTGGGTGCAGTGTGAGGTGTGAGGTGGGTGCAGTGTGAGGTGGGTGCAGAGTGAGGTGGGTGCAGAGTGCAGTGTGAGGTGGGTGCAGGGTGCAGTGTGAGGTGGGTGCATAGTGCAGTGTGAGGTGGGTGCAGTGTGAGGTGGGTGCAGAGTGCAGTGTGAGGTGGGTGCAGGGTGCAGTGTGAGGTGGGTGCAGTGTGAGGTGGGTGCAGAGTGCAGTGTGAGGTGGGTGCAGGGTGCAGTGTGAGGTGGGTGCATAGTGCAGTGTGAGGTGGGTGCAGTGTGAGGTGGGTGCAGAGTGAGGTGGGTGCAGAGTGCAGTGTGAGGTGGGTGCAGGGTGCAGTGTGAGGTGGGTGCATAGTGCAGTGTGAGGTGGGTGCAGTGTGAGGTGGGTGCAGAGTGAGGTGGGTGCAGAGTGCAGTGTGAGGTGGGTGCAGGGTGCAGTGTGAGGTGGGTGCAGTGTGAGGTGGGTGC